>MU678777.1:45047-70081 GCA_026770625.1 Nicotiana glauca
CCCCCTTTTATAGGTTTCAATGGTTGTCTATGTGAAATTACAGTTTCATCATCTAGGGTGGTTAGTGGTTGACCCAATTATGAGGTATGTAAATGGGCAAACTTGGCCAGTTGTTCTTCAAGTTGACATTGATGAATTACATATAATTCATTTTCATGATTGGGCTAAGGATATGGGGTACTTAACAGTAGATAAATATGCATGTAAAATTAACCAAAAAGGAGAATTTAGATTTCTGAAACGTGATGCTGATGTGTTAGCTTTCTGTCAAGACCTTAAGGATGGGGATTTTATTGATGTGCATATATGTCACACAATTAATACACCATGTCTTGATTTGGGCCTAGATGAAATGTTAAGTAGTGGTGGTTTAACTGTGGACCCCACTAATATTCAGCCATTTGGCTTTAATGAGATGCCACATGGGCAAACAAGTGATGTTAATGCTAGGGCAACACACTCACCTAACAATGATATAAATAGGGGTGATAACACTCATGAGAAGGGTAAAGAGAGGGCTGCTGAAAGTGATTCTTAAACAGAAGAGTCTAGTGAAGATGAAAATGAGTTCTATAACTTTCATTTAGCAACTGATTCTGAGGGTGATGTTGAGGGTGATGCTGAGGGTGATGTTGAGGGTGATGCTGAGGGTGATAAAGATTATGAGGCTATTTCTGAAGATGATGATGATGATACAAATGGGTCATTATATGGTTCTAATGAGGATATTTTTGGAGAGACAAGTGACCTAGAACCTGAAGTTGTTGCTGCTAGACAGGCTAAAGTAAATGCAAAGAGTTGTAAATTAAGATCTAGTGAAGTTAATACTGATGAGATACCTAGTGGACCTATAGGTATAGATCCTGGTTTTGAAGACATGTATAAAGACAGGGAATCCAAATATGCTGGAAAGTTGGGAGGGGATGAGCAATATCTGGACATTTCAGATCCAGGTAGTGAGGATATAGATGATGAAGTAGTTGAAGAAAATGGGGTGCATAACCCTCAACCAAGAAGATACAATAGCAGGGTATACTTTGATCCTGCTTGTAAGAAAATTTGTTTCCAGTTGGAAATGGTGTTTGAAAATGTGAAACAGTTCAGATCTGCTTTGCAAGATTATGCTGTACAAAGAAGAGTTCAAATTAAGTTTAGGCCTAATGAGCAACATAGGGCTAGGGAAAAATGAGTGAACTCAACAAGATATAGATGGCATATTTTGGAAAGTTTGGAGGAATAAAAGGGAAAGGTTTAATAAAGGAGCTTTTCAGCCCTTTTGCTGGATTGTCGGTCCGCAGCCCCGCCCTACAGAATGAATAAGGAGAGGCTTATCGATGACCGAACCACTCTTATACTACTCCTTACCTCACCCCCTTGTCACTTAAAGGAAAAACCAGAGAAGGGGGCATGCTGGAAACCCTCGCCTTCAGCTCCATACTGAAAAGGCCGGCCATGAAGGGATATCACAACTATCCTTTCTGGGAATACCAGGCTTTATATAATCCTGATTAGTGATCAGTATATTTTAATATTATGGATCCTTATGTGCCTTTTTTTGTTGTACTAGCGGCGGCAGATCTATTAGTAAACAGGAGCCACTATGGCTCACCCGGCTGGATGTCAATTTGACGGATAGATAGGCGTAGCAAAAAAGAGAGGGTCAATTACAAGAGGAAGGCGTAGGAAAAAAGACGAGAGAGCAAGACCTAGGAGGCTCACATCTACCACGGTCGTAAGCACTTCGCTCGTTTGTAATCTACTTTAGAGATAAGGGCGATCCAGGAACTTACTTTGAGTATTTATGACTCTGGTGGCAACACGTGATAGGCGAATGACATGATTCTCGAGGAGTTACATGACGGCCATGTGATGATGCTTCAAATAGATGCAAGGGTGGATGACTCAGTAGGTCCTTGTATAGACTGATTGTGTTCCCCACAGGGAGAGCTTTAGAGGCAATAGGAGTGGACATCTATATGGGCTTCATGTGATTTGAAGCCAACCACTATGTATTGTAAGAAAGTCCTATGTGTACCTATGTATACCTAGTGAAAGCCAACAAGAGCCTCTTAACACTTACCTGCCTAAACCGAGCAAGATTCAAGAATAAATCCATTACTAGCAAGATAGGATACGACTTAGCCAAAAAAGGTGAGCACCTAGCGCGAGCCTTATTGAAAATGGCCTAGCTAACGAGCAATCTTTCTAAAGTAAGAAGCAAGGGCGCAGCAGCTGCACGAAGTTGCTTCTTAGGGCATATCTATTTTCTTGCTCGTTAGCGCTTGCCTAATAAGATAAAAAGAGCCTTTCTTGCTTGTTTAGTAAAGTCAAGCTTTGGTGGTAGGGTTGGGGTGGCTTGCTGGGGCACTCGTGCCCTTACTAGTTTTAGGGCTTTGATTGGCAAAAGCGATTTTCTCCTTCTAGCCAACAGTTGCCGATAGAGGTGTCAATGGATATTCGAAAACCGACTAAATCGACCGATTGTATCGTACCAAACCGATTTTTAGTTTTTTTTTAAGAAATCGTAGGTTTTTATAAAGATCTATAACCGCATCGAAAATTAGGGTAGGTTTTTTATTTTATACAAATAAACCAAAAAAATACAGAACCGTACCGAATAAATTTTACATGTGCAAAATATATTTATTTAGTAAGTTTAAAAATAACAATGCATTAAATTTTCTTTGGGCCTTGGAATTATGAAAATTATTACAAGCCAACAAGTAATTAAACTCAAAATACTAATTCCTAAAACCTATTATGCTACTTCTACTTAAACTAAGTTATTTCAAGTATCTTCATTAGCAAGACACAAAGTATTCTAGCGATTATGAGTAGCAAACTACAACGTATTGAATATGTTTCCTTTCATATAATTTTGATTATCTTTTTGAATATTTAATCTTCTATAGGCTTTATTCTTGAGTCTCAGTTTGGTATATCTTTTAACTCGTGTGATTTAAATTTTCTTTGTCTTTGTTTGATTTCTTTTACATTATTGTAGACCAGTTGATGGATCTATACTCTAGCCATCTTTTTTTTTTAATTCATCACCCTTTAAACAGTAAAAATGTCTAGAGAATTTTACTAAGTCCTATAAAAGAACGTATGTTATTGCATTCTACTTTTACTGATGAATTTTACATGATATTAAAAAAATACCAAAAGTTAACCGAACCGTACCGATACCGAAGAGAAACCGACATGATTGGGACGGTTTCGAAAAGTCTAATTTTGGTTATACATAATAGAATAACCGACAAATTGGTATGGTACAAATTTTATAAAATAACCGACCGAACCTAACCATTGACACCCCTAGTTGCCGGATTAGCCTTTGGACTTTCCTTACCCGCCTTTATTAAGAAAGAAGAGATCTAAAAGTTGGACATCCATCGCTGCCGTGATGACGTGGTTGAATGTTCATTAGATCCAACACCCGACCGATCAAACCTATCCTTGGATTTGATCAATCAAGTGATTCCTTCCCCGAAAGAGGGATAGTCATTAGGTCATGAATGGAATACGAGGAAGAGAGATAAGCAGTTGGCGGGGACCATCCATCATCGGTCCATATTGGGTAGATCTACCTCTCTCATCCTCTGATCCTTTATCTACCGTTCAATCTATTGATTTTATTTCTTCTCGACTGGACTATTATGCACTCGAGCCAATCTACTACACTCTAATAATGGTCTTTTGGATTTCATCTCCTATAAAAATAGCAAGTGGTTGGCTGTTCGATCGAGTCCATCCCTTGAAGTCATACCCTCCCAGTATGCGTGAGTCTTCCACCGATTGATAGAAATGCCGGCCGAAATTCAAGAACGGTCAATCCCACCATAATGGATCTCTCCTACCGCTACCTACTAGTGGATCGATTTAGGGAAGGAAAGAAATGCCGATGTTGCAATTCTTTCCACCCCGTAAAGTGAGTCACCCGTAATTCGATAGTTTTTTTTTTTGCTGATGTAGGCCGATTGGGATCCCAGCAGTCAAATCACTATGTCCGTTCCTCACCCTCCTTCCAATCAAATCTATTCTAAGGTGTCCAGATGTAGGGGAAAGAAAGGATGGATTGATCGACCAACTTGAACAGATCCATAACTTGCTTCTATCTGTCCTGAATGAGGGAATTAAGGTGGGTATAGTCAAACTGAACTGCTTGATTCTAAGGTGGGTGATAAGCAGTTGTATCCGTATCAAGCCTACCATCTCTTCTCATGAAAGACTTTCCATCCTGTCTATGAAAGTTTTGTAATATAAGTGGCCCTGCTTCAAAGCCCCAAAAAAACCCCTTACTCTATCTCTCTCTATAAAAAAAGCCCTTTCCCCTTTCTTTAATAATATAAGGTAAGCTTTGAAAAGTAACACGCTCCCGACATGCAATTAATCCATTATATAATCCATCGTTGGCATTATTGGAAATAAATCACCTAACTCTTATTCAAATCTCATCTGCACACTCCAGCTGCTTCCTTTTGAGCTAGTCAAGTAGGCGTTGAACACAGACTGAGACTCCCCCGTCCTTTTGAAAGCAATTCCTGCACTTGACATCGGATCTCCTCATTTTCAAATGGGGATAAGCGAGAAGCCACTTTGCAGGGTAGACTCACTCCTACCTGCAACTAAATCTGCTTCTATATCCTCCTTTTATCTTATGGGGCAATCAAGCCGGTACTTGTGGATTCAGGGGCGAAACCAAGTCGGAAGAGTGTCACAGAAAGATAAAGATCTTCACTTCCCTTTTATAACATAGGAGGGAGGGGGCCTCATTCCTAAAAATACTTTCCGATTGCCTCCGCCCCCATCTCTTAAAGCTATGACATCCCACTGATCCCCGAATTGGCTTTGCTAGTTGGCTTTGATGCTATCAAGGCATAGCATTCTATGGACTCTTTCCCATGTCCAAAAATGGTATGCCAACAAACACCTTTTCTCCTTAGCCAACCAAAGTCTTCTGATGGCAATAACCGCATTTCCTGTTAAAAGTAAAGCGATGTTCCCTGTACATTAGTAGAACCCTACTCGTATTACCAAGGTCTTCCGAGTAGGATATGTAATACACCCATAAGGATGACGTCACACAAGACGTCCTGCTTTAAATTCTGTAGCCCCAACTGTTCTACCATCTCTGTGGACGCTATCTTATCCAAACTCCCAACATCAATGATTATATTTGCACTGGCCAATTCTGACATAGATTTTGAATACAACCTTCCGTCTTCTCCTCCTTTCTGCTGATGTTGCCATACCATCTAATGAAAACGAAACTTTCTCCTCTCCTAAGCTTGAGAACCCCCGCTATGTTTCTGACTTGAACTTACCTTTAGAGCTTCCCGGGCTCTAGGATCAACAACGTTCACTCTTCCATCTTCAGCCGGTCTATTCTGCACTTCTCTAGCAGCATTCATCCGTCTGAACAATGGAACCAGTAACGAGAAAAATGCCCTACTCCTCCACATTCATAATAGTTACTAGATCCCCTCTTCTAAGCCTTTTCTTATCTCCTCAGCAGCAAGTTCTACTGGTCTCGCTCTTTAAACTGATGGCGTCTCAACGTTCTCCTAGCGCTCTCCCCCTTTAAGAAGTATGTAAAAAGGCTCACGTTTTTTGGCTTCCTATAAACCCCTCCTAGGTTGTGGCAACTTTCTACTCCTCCTGAACTGTCTTGCCATATCTACACTGCTGCCTGCTCTCTCCTTCTTCGGCACTTCCCAGTCCACAACAGACATGGTCTTCTCTTGATCCATCTAAATCACACCCTTGCTGATCCAATGGCCAAGAAATAGCACTTTTGTCTGAGTACTCTTTCACGTACAACCTCTTTTCCTGTAACACCCGAAACATTATACTCAGGGTTCCAAACCTCCAGTGAGTTACTATAAACGA
Source organism: Nicotiana glauca (assembly GCA_026770625.1). Classification (NCBI taxonomy): domain Eukaryota; kingdom Viridiplantae; phylum Streptophyta; class Magnoliopsida; order Solanales; family Solanaceae; genus Nicotiana; species Nicotiana glauca. The sequence goes on from MU678777.1 coordinate 50,940, forward strand.
TTATGTCATTGAGGTTTTCCACTATTTTATTCTCATATTTACACTCAGATATAATTAAAGTAATTTTTGCATAGTTTATTTGGCATTTTAAAGCTAAGTTGCTATAATTGCAATTATAGCCTATTTTCTGATTAATAGTATTTTATAGTTACAAAATTGCTCCTAGTATTTTTTTTAATTAACATTTATATGTTATTAATCAATTTAGTGCTTTAATTGATTTTTAAAATTATTTTAACTATTTTTATTAAAATAAAAAGGGAAGAAATGGCTGTTTAACATTTAGCCTCATCCATTTCAATTATAACCCCTTTCGATTTCAATTTTAACCCCAAATTGAACCCCGATTCCAACCCCAAATACCCCGACCCAATTCTCAAATCATCCATACCCAATTTAATGACCCGGTCCAGCCTTGATCTAATCTGAATCGTTGATCAAGTGAGATCAACGACCCAGGTTTTATTTCCAAAATTAAAATCTAACAACCCCCCCAAACCCCTCATTTTTTAGACGGACTCTCCCTCTCTCTCTCTCTCTCTCTATACTGACTCTTGCTCTCCCTTCTCTCTAGAACCTTCTGGTTCTCTCTCTCGTCTCCGATGAATCCAATGCCTCTCCGGCCACCTCCAGCCTCACTTCTCTCGACCACCAGCCGCCGTGAAACCTTCTCTTATTGATTCCATCTATATTCGAGACTCCAGAAGCCTCCACCATACAGGATGGTCATCAGAAGCTTTTCCTAGCTTATCTCCGGTCTTTCTCTGATGGGTTATGGTTCGATGGTGCTACGAGTATCATTATTGATGAGTTCCACATCCAGGTTCCTTACCTCTCACTGGTTTATTATGAAACCCTAATTTTATTAAAGCTTTGTCTTTTAAATGATTTTTAACTTATTCTTTTGTGTTTTACACTACTCTCTACTTGATCTTTTCGATTGTTCAAGTTTTCAATGTTTTGTTCTTCTTTTAAAACTAGGGTTTCTGAACCTCTTTCGAAATCACTACATCTTCTAGTCCTATATGTTTGTGTTGATATTTTTGCTTGTTTGTGTAATCTTCTGAGTTATCTCCCAATTTCCATGTGTTAATTTGTTCTGACGTTCTACTTATTCTATGATTTCTTACTTAGGGTTCTTGGTTCTGTGCCTATTGTGTTTAAATAGGTCTAATTGTCTCTTTTTACTAAAGTGTTCTGCCAATTCTATGTATCTCTTTGAATCCATGATTTTTTTGTATATGGTTCCTTGATTGTGAGATGCTTTCCTTACTTAGTGCTGATTCCCTATGATTTTCCATCTCGCCCGTGATTTTCTGAACTAATTGTTTTCAAAATCAGTCTATAATCTGTCTATTTATGTGCACAATATTTTTATTTCTTTTTTACTTTCCTTGTACTATCAGTCTTGCAAACACCTTCCTTATTTGACGCAATTTGTACCGTTTGAGCTATGACTCCCTAATTTAAAGGAATCTGAGTTTTTAATTGATTCTAATAGGTATTATTTCTATAATTATAATTAGTCTATATGTATTACCTTATTTTCCACTTAATTTGAGAGCTATAAGTATCCTACTCGCTCTTTAGCACAGACACGAACAAAAAGTTCATTATTCTGAACTCTCTCTTACACACATAAGCATACTCAATGTTCTCTCTTGTTTCCTACACATCCTCTCCCACTTTCCCTGTTGACTACTAATTACTCAGTCGGCTGAAAGCCAAGACTGAGTGATTTTGGGGCTGCTTCTAATGCTCTATACATTGCTGATTGTTTGGTCTGCATACTACTGCTCACTTCCCTGCACACTACTACTCTACACTATCTCATCCTTAACTGGTATGCCCTCTATTTGATTTGTAGCATCCAATACAATATGTTTTTATAAATGCTGCACATTATTTTGTTTCTTCTATGATTTTACTTATGGTTCTGCTGTTCTTATTGCAACTAACATGCCCCTGTGTGACTATCCTTCTATTAATCCGGCATGCCTACTGATTTGCTTAATAATGCATGTTCTCTCCTACCCCCTAGCCCTAGTACATTCTTAGCATGTAATCATGAGCCCTTTTGTTTGAAACCCGGTGTGACTGTCTAAGTTTTGAAATGCTTTCCTTTGGTATCTAGGTGCAATTGTGTTATTGCATGTGAACTACTTGCCCCCCATTTCCCTTTTCCCTATTTGTGTTTACTTGCGCGGAACTATATGAGGTATTTTGGTTCTGAGTTTGTCAAAACTGTCCCATTGTTTTTCTTTCAAAACTGGTTCTACATAGATCATTTTTTTAAACCGCTTTTCAACTCAATTTTCTTTAAAGAAAATTCTATCACACTCTCACTACTCCTAGAGTCTAGGTTCTACCCCCTTCGTGTAAGCATTGCCTTGGGTACCTTTGAGTGCCCATTGAACTTTGATGCACAAAGCTGGTAATTCCACACTGCATTTGTTCAACATTTTGGTAGTGTTTGGATGCTGGTATTGGCCAAGGACCCCCATTGGACCCTTAGGGAGCTTTGCCGCACCCAAACCATGGTCAAGGCTATGAAACTCGAAATAAGTGAGGTTGGAAGATTGGGCCTAGTTGAAGGATCCCTATAGAGTTAGCTTCTTATTTTATTTTTCATTATGTAATTCAGCTATCACGATTTGTAATAACTTATATACAACTTATTGGGGCTATAGTGATATTGGGAGGGATTATGCATGCTTAGTTTAATTAATGGGTGGAGAACATGTCTATAGGGCTTTACTTACCAATTTGTGCAATAGAAGCTATGTGTAGGACATGCATCTCACCCCTAGATATCTTGTCTTAAGCTCTTTACTTTCAGATTGTTATACTCACTTTGTAATCAGTTAGTAATCAACAAATAACTGTTAAAAACTACTACTGCATTTAGAGACCATGCTTTAGGAGCCTTTATGTGCATTAGATATCATGTTATTTAGGGTTGCAATTGCTGAACGCATCACCAGCTGTTTAATTTAATCACATAAGTTTGGTTGACTGCGTCTTCTCTTTAAAACTGGAATTAATATGTATCGACGCCCCCCTCTTTCCTCGCAGAATCGGGTTCACGACATTTGGGAAGACAACTCTTTTCCTGTTTGGGAATTGGGTTTTTGGAGTTTGGAGAGTCACAATCTAATGATTATAGTGCATTAGGACACTTTTAGAAGAATTAAAGATGAAGACCAGAGTTTTGGGTAAGGGCTTGAAATTATCTCGAGGGGAAGGTGTTAGGCACCCCTCAAGATCCACTAGTGTGGTTCCCGGCCATGCTACAATTGTGACTTTAAATGCAAACGCGAATAAACAAACAAGTATTGCAAATAAGAAGCGTAAAAAGGGGTTAAAGAAGTGCTGAAGTTCAGGAAAGAAACTGCTTTGTTATAAAAGAGGTACGCAAGTAAAGGGAAGGGGTCAAGCAATTGGTGCAAGCAACTCAAAAGTCGTGTAAGAAAAAGAAGTTGAAAGTGCAACAACTTTTAAAAATTCTGAAAATTGTTAAACAGATAAAGAGGGAGGAGGTCCTAGGTTTATACATTACATGGATCATTCGCACAACACTGGTATTCAATTGTACGCATAGTGTTATCGTGTAATCATCATCTCCATGTCTACCCTTCCTACCCCGTTAAGGTATTAAAGCGCGGAACGATATCGTTTACTTATCGCATGCTACTACCCGTCCCAATCCTATCAGTCCCGGGGTATTTGGACTTCTAATCCTAAAGGGGAAAGAAAGGGATGGAGGCCTTTATGGAGTTTAACAGATAAAATTCTATCTCGACATTCAAAACAAGTATCAAGTAAAAGGGAAGAACAAACAAGCAAATAAGGCTTAAATTAACTCCAGAAGTCAAATAATCATATAGTTTAGCATGCCTTGACAAATACTGATTTGGTCTTAGATTAAAATTAAGCAGCGAGCGGACTGGTTCAACACATAAATTTAGATAGAAAGTTTGCATTAGGCGGCTCGGATACAGTTGTCAGGGACTGACCCAATGATTAATTAGCCAACCTTTTGTCTATGTGTTGAAATAAAAACTAGGCGTATGATTTATTGATTTCGGGAAAAGATGCAAAAGAGTTACCAGTAGTTTTAGAAAAGATGCAGATTGATTAAAAGGTTTGTGAGTTTCAGGAAAGTGCAAATTGATTAGAGAAAATGATTTACCAATTTTAGCGGGTTTCAGAAAAGAGGTAGAAAACTACCAGTTTTAGCAAAAATAGATACGAGTTCCAGCAATTAATACTGTTTTAAAAACGATGAGGCTGTTAAAAATCGAGATTTCCTATAGGCATGCTTTATATATGTTTACTGATTTTAATACCCTTTTAGACATTAATAGAAGTCTTATACACATGATGTCTATATGCAACCTTATTGTTAAACCTGCCAACGGTTTGCTTAATGACATTTGTATATGCAGAAATGCAAGAGCCTATAGACATGATCTCTATATGTGTAATTACAGAACACGAGTGTTAAATCCTATATACATGATTTCTAGGTGATTTTGTGGTAAAGTTAAGCGTTAAATCCTATAGGCATGATCTCTATGTGATTGAATCAGTATTAAGGACCCTTTAGTCAGGATTTCTAGTTTGATTAAAAGATAAAATCCTAAATCATGATTTCTACCCCTTGGATGCAAGAAAGTAAAGACCCCTCCCACACCCTTTTACTATACTCCCCGAGTTTCATACAAGTTATTACAACCCAATAGATCAAACTGGAAATTAAAAGTACATCAAGAGCTAACAGCTAGATCCGAGCAGCCTAATTCAACCTTAATGTCTAATAATATGCGATTGAGCCACTTCCGGGATCTAGATTTCCAAAGCCTTCTCTTTATCCAGGGTGTTTCAAAGTTCCAAGGAATCTCAGGGATTCCAGGCATTGCGTACATCCAGGATACCATTAGAATTAGAATAGTGCAGTGTAGAAGAGCCAGCTCTCAGGCATCCAAGTTCAGAGAGAGCTCAAGGGTTCCCAAAGCATGGCTTGCCAGAGAGGGGCAGAACTTAATAGCTAAGAGTAAGTGCAAAGTGAAAGGGGAATTGGGGAGCCATGTGGTGGTGGTCATACCTAGCCACAAAGTAGGCTGGCACAACCCTAACCACTTGTTTGGTTAAACAAGTTAGGAGCAGACCCTTGAAGGTCAGACCAAGGTCTGGATAGTGATTAGGACACTATCAGACCCAAGTCCAAGGCTCAGACACGTAAAAGGAAAAAGGAGTGGGAATTGATTGAGTTAGGGATTCAAAGAACCCAGTTCAGAATCATAGACAACAATATTGGAGTGCTGTTATGACCTGAACCATAGCTCACATATAAAGGGTAAAGGGTAAGGGAATTAACATAGGAACAATAATGACAAAGTTGCAGAAAAACAATAAAGGAAAGCATAACAGAACTAGGATGTGAAACACATAGTGGAGAAGCAGTATTTAAACTAAGATGGACATACCAGTAGAGAAGCAAGAGTGCAGAAGAAAGTAGTGTAAACAAAGTCCACAGCAGCACAAGTATCAGAAACAAAGAGAGAGTTTTAAGTGAGAGTGACTTGTGAACTCAGATTGTGTTTTGTGTTCGTGTGTTCAAAGAGAAGGGAGGAGAGTATTTATAGTGTAAAAACATGTAGAAAATAAGGTAAGGATTGCAGTTTAGCAATAATTAGGGGAACAAGTGTTAATTAAAATTAAATCAGTATCAAAGACTTCCTTTAATTAAGGAATTAAAATCAAACGGTAACATACAAGTTCTAAATAAGGAAAAGATCACATAGGCTGAATATGACTAATAAGGAAGTATTTCAAGCATAGTACAGGTACATAGTAGGTAATAGAGGCTAGGTTCATCAGACTCTAACCAAGGAAAGGTCTATAAGAATCCAATACCAATATAATCGAGGTAAGGGAATCAATCACTTATATTAGTTAAGGTCTATAAGACTCTAATCGAGATTTCAAGGCAAGCATTCAAATAGGTTTGAGAAGCAGGGAAATCAGTACAATCAGGAAAAAATCAATTACAAAAGTGCAATCTAAATCACACAAAGAGATTTGAAGTCAGCCCATAATTAAGGGCTACTTCGAGAGGGAAATTTAATATATAGAGGAGTGCATAGCCTTAGGCATGTGAGGATGTACTCATGACAAAGAGTATAATCACATGATAGTCACGTAAGTCAGGGTTCAGTGATAGACAAAGGATCAGAAGCATGCAAAGAGTCGAGTGAAAATCATAGACGAGTTTGACAAGTAGAAAGAGCTTAGAACCAAAAGAATTACATGCTAAAATAAAAGAATCAGGTCGAGCAATCTCGAACAGACGAAGAACTTCAGGAACTGAAATAGACCCCCAAAGAACTAGGGGTTTCCAGAATCAATCAGATTTAGAGAAAATAAGCAGATATACACATAAACAGCCTCAGAGTCTCAAATAAACCCTGAAATTAGGGCTTTCACACCTAAGTAGTAAATCAAACGAATACCAACATGTAGACTTAGCAAATCAAACAAATTCAAAAAATTAGGGCTTTCTATCACCAATTAAACCTAGAGATGCTAAGCAGATGAATCAACCAAAACATTTAAAAGATAGACTCAGAAACCCTAATTCAAAATCAAAGGGTTTTGAAAAAGGAGATTTGGGGAAACTGCTTTAAACATCACACACAGCATAGGTCTAGCACAGATCTAAATGAATAAAATGAAAAAGAACCTTGAATAGGCTAGGGTTTCTAAGAACCCTAAAGGACGATAAAGGCTTGGAAGTCACGAGATCAAATCTGAGTCGATAAGGTCGGAACCAGGCGTAGGAGGCTAAGATACGCCAGAGCAGGGCTGAAAATGGCCGAAAATCTTGAATCAATGAAGGTCTGGGTGAAGACCCTCAAAGACTGGCCTTCGAATCTTCAGGCACCAGGCATGTGAGAGCAGCAAGATATGAGTATAAGTCGTCTATGGCTAGAGCAACCATGGATTCTAGTGGATTTGAGGTTAGGCGGCTGTTAGGGTTTCAAGTGGGTGAGAGTGTTTGAGAGAGACGAGGGATTAGAGGTGGCAATCTTTGAGATAATGGGGAAGGTTTGGGGGTAGTTTGGAATTAAAAAAGGAAAGGGGGAACGGTGGCCGTTGATCTAATTGATCAACGACCAGGATTAAAAGGGATTATGGGTTGAGTCAGTTAACTGGGTGTTGGGTCGAGAAATTGGGCTAAATTGGGTTAGGGAATCGGGCTCGGATTTGGGGCTGAGATTGGGCTCAATTCCTGGTTAAAATTGAAATGCAAAAGGGCTAGCTTTTAAATAGCCACTTTTCCCTTGTTTAATTTATAAAAATAGCAAAATAATTTTTGGAAGTAAATAAAATGTACTAAAATGATTAATAATATATAATTATCGAAGTAAAAACATCGGAGTCAATTTTATAAATATAATTATAATTAAATCTTAAAAAGGGCTAATATTGCAATTATGTGCATTTTAGTTTTTAAAAATACTAAGTTAATTTGTAAAAATGTGAAAAAATCATGTTAATAATATTTTGGTGTAAATATGAGAACAAAAATAATCTATTTGCTAAAATGATAGTTTTGGGAATAATTATTGAATTTTATGGTATAAAAATAGGCAGTAAATTGGTTTAAAAATTTGGTAAAGTACCAAAACTCTTGGGTGTGCTCATATATGCATATATATTTTATTTGAAAGTATTTTGGGTATATAAAATACTCAGGAAAAAATTGGGTATCAACAATATGCATGTTCACCCCTTTTTTAAGGCAAGTAGGCAATACGTACCTCGCCTAGGCAAGCTTTAGGCCCTAATAAGAACCGACTAAACCTGTTCTTATCAATTAAAGATAATCAACTTGGTTTAATTCTGCCATTCTCATTCCTGTTGTGACTCTTTAGGGGTCATCCTTTTACTGAAAATCCATCTCTATCTGGGAACAAGTTTTTCTCTGAAATTCCTGTTGTATCTATTCTCACTGATTTTTGATTCTTGGTCTATTAAGTTTTCAAATTGCTGGGCTACCTTTTCTGCCTAGAATCATGCTGCTTTGATTTAAACTACTGTATTTTCAAGTCTTTACCTTTTTTTCAAACCAGGTTTTTTAGCTTTCTTTTTACTTACCCTAACTGCTGTCACTCGTTCCTTTTCTTTAAAAATCTCTACCTTTGAGACCTTAAAATGTGTTAAAAGACGTTCCAACTACATGCTTACTTGTGGAGGGATTTGTGAGCCTCTTATTTGCCTTTGTATGTTCCCTTTATGTGTAGTCCTACTTGTTATGTATGTCGCTTAGTATTTTGTCCTTTAAACTTAAGGGTTCAGCCTAGTACTCACCCTGTAGGAATAGTAGTCCTAAATGCCTCCGGGACTGATAGGTGGGACGTGTAATAGCATGTAATAGGTAACGATACCATTTCATGCTTAATACCTTAACGGGGTGGGAACAGTAGATATATAGATGATGATCACACGATAACACTATGCGTACGATTGGTTACCGGTGTTGTGTGGATGATCCATGTGTTTTATAAACCTAAGACCCCTTTCCTTTATGTAACTTAGTTTAATACCAATAGATTCTGTCTTTTTTAACTACACAAAAACTCCTCTTAATTTTACTGCATTATTCATTCTAAATTCCTTTTTTGTTTATTCAATGGCTTGACTAATTTTCTGCAGTTAGACCCCCCCTCAAACAAATTATAGATTCCAACATGCATGTTACATACCTACCCTTACGTGTGAAATTATTTATATACTTGCTTGCATTAAAGTCATAACATAGCATGGCCGGGAACTACACTAGTGGATCTTGAGGGGTGCCTAACACCTTCCTCTCGAGATAATTTCTAGCCCTTACCTGAACTCTGGTTTTCAAATTCAAAACCCTTAGTGTCCTAATGCACTTAATCATTAGGTGGCGACTCTTCAATTCCCATAACCCAATTCCCAAACGGGAATAGAGTTGTCTTCCCAAATATCGTAAACCCGATTTTGTGAGAAAAAGGGGGCGTCGACACTACATTGTCCCCTGATACAGCATACTTAAGAAAGAGGTTTCCAAGATCAACTTGTTTAACTGCATGCTAGACCACTAAGTGATGAGACCGTGCAAACAAAGGCAACAAGGAGCGCTAGCCGGAACTGGACAATGGGTGGGTGTCCAACTTAGATAAGAAGGATTCATTCACTGCAACTTCTCTTACTAGCAGATGAAACTAGCAACATTAGATCATATAGAATACCGATTGACAAGCATTCAAGTCTATCTTATAGTTTATGTTGATGATTTCATTGTTTCCGCGAGCGCATCCTTCATTTCCAACCTTTATTTTTATCGTAATTTTTCCATCTGGGCACCTCGCCTAGTCATTCTTTTTTGGGGTATATAAAGCCACAGAGTGATTTAGGCATCTATCTTATCGTATTGATGCAATTGGAAGATCAGGATTTCTCCCTACCGCTCAAGCGGGATCAGATCGGGCTTTAGCAAGAACAATGTAATTGAATCGGGAATGGAAAGAATTCAGTTCAACTCAATAAATGACGTCTACTTCGTAAGTTCTAAGGAAAAATATATCACCAAAAGGAATGGTGATATGGGAGCCTAGCCATTTCACTCTACCCAAGTAATAAATTGGAAACCCCCTCACGATCAATTAAAAGGAAAGTCTCCCAAAGATATTTGTTCAAATCCAATTCGTGAAGGCAAAGTAAATTCAACAAATATAAGGAAGCAAGTCCTAGGCCTCACTATCTATCATTCAAGAAGTTAAAGGAGAGAAGGTTTGATTGAAAGTAGTACGTCTGCAGGGATCTTTCGTTAACAATTTGATCGGGACACATCCAATTGAAAGTCTAATCCCAACCTCTTTGGAAGGAGCTCCGAAAAAGACTTGACTTCAGAGCGGGGAATCTTCCTACAAGTGAGCACCAAGTCAAATGTATTCAAAAAGGGCTATACCTCTGCCTAGACAAAGAGGACTTTAAGACAGCCTCGTAGGAGACATTGGATGTAACCAGCCTTAAAAGGCGGAGGAGTAAAAAGAAACTTTTGATTCAAATTAGAGAAATGCTGAGCTTTATCCGCTTCAATTCATTAAGGTATTATTATTGCCTTCTAAATAGTCAGAGTGGGAACTCAAAAGTAAGAACTCTTAATTATCATTCCTTAACTCTAAAGGGCGTGAATGTGTAGATCAAGGAAGAAGGATGGGATAGCGGCGGATTGATTGAGCGTCTTACAGCCCCTCATGCAAGCTAGCAAAGCTAACGCAAAAGCAGCCCCCGGATCCACACAGGGTAAGGAGGTTATCTTTAACCTACTGCTCAAAAATTCCAAATATAAATTGGAAATATTTATTGGACCGTGATAGCCAGCTAAAAATTAATAGGGTTGAAGCATCTTCTTGGAATCACTAAGGAAGTAGGAAAGGATCCAGGGTTGCCTGAGGCCCTAAGAGCCAGGATGCTTGCTCTTGAAGATGAAGTAAACATGGTCATGTGCCAATATCTCGGTGCTGTTGAAGGTATGAATGAACACTTTACCCTAATTGGTTGGGGGTGGGCGGGAGCTTAGTAGTTGCTTAGTCGTTCAAAAGTTAGATTGCCTTAAGCTCGACACTATTCTATTTACTCTCTCAAATGAGGGGCTGGTTTATCTTGCTATAGGTGTCATCTCCTGTCATCCCTTAACTATGGTTCAGGAAAGGGATTGACCAGAATGATTGTAACGAGACACACCAACACCACTACTTAGAGGTGGAAAGGGGGCGGTCGGAAGATGATAGAGCAATCACGCATTGCTCCCTCCTGACATCTATTGGGAGGGAACCTCCTTTCAGAGTGTGATTCATCATTTTCAATGCGGTTAATTGCTATTAGGCTTTTTAGGAAAGTTCCCCTCTGCCTATGCAGTTAGCTCGACTCCAGGTATAGCTTTTAATGGGCATGTAGCTGTAGGCGGGAACTCTTCTTTTTATCTTATTCTTTGGTCAGGCTGGTAATCCCAACCAAATAAGCAATCACAATCGCTACAAGCAACCTATTTCATACCGTTTTCGTCGTACTTCCTCTTCTTTCTCTCTCTGCCGAGCTTGTTGGAGTGCCATTGCTAAGATCTAGTGTAATTCCTTTTCCCCAGGAGCCAGTCCCACTAGTGCTAGTATCAATAGGAAGATCTTTATTGCTTAGGATATTTCTTGTTTTATCCCCTTTAGTGTAAAAGTATTTGGCATAAAGAGCCCTCAATAACTTGCTTGTCCTGTACACAATAACTGAGGATAGAGGGAGTTTCAACTCGGCCTTCTACTAAGAGTGTTGCAAATTCCCTTTCTTATCCCTTCTAGTTTAAGCCTTTCCTTCCTATGTAACCAAGTCCTCCCATGAACCTATCCCCACCTAAAGGATAGGAAAGATTACAACTAGAAAGTAAAGGCTGTCTTCGAGCAAGCTCTTAGCTTTCATCGTGAGTGAGAGAGGAATTGATGCAAGAGAATGCCCTGCTAGCCTTTACTTACACGGAAGAATAAGATGGATAGAATGGGATTTCAAGGCAAAATAGCCTATATAAGAGAAAGAGTTCATCACTTGACTTCAAGCTGGGGAAGGCTAGTTCAAGAACTAGAAAGATCTCACTTCTGTTTACTCAGACGTCTCTTTCTTATCGAAGACTCTGGCAGCTGGAACTTATCGATAGCGACTCTTACCACTGCAACCTAGGCACTCAGGCCTTGGAGCTGATCTGTTAGTCCACCGTTACCACAAACCTCTACTTTGAAGTGAAGCGACTTCGTTTATTCCCGAGTCGATAATTGCCAGAGGATGGAACCCAGTAATGGCACATCAACTTAGGGACTCTTACCACTGCAACCTAGGCACTCAGGCCTTGGAGCTGATCTATTACTCCACTGTTACCACAAACCTCTACTTTGAAGTGAAGCTACTTCGTTCATTCCCGAGTCGATAATTGCCAGAGGATGGAACCCAATAATGGCACATTAGCTTACCGATTCCTTAATAAGCATTCATTTTTGGACTTTACTTGGAACAAGTTATCCCCATATGGAGTCCGCCCAAGGGATAAATCCAATCCAATGGGTCACTGGGACTGGGCTTGACATCAAAGACGGAGAAAAGCGTATAAGCACAAAAAAGGTAAAGTGCCTGGGTAAATAATCCCAAGGGAAGCTTCTCGCTAATGCTTTGCCCCACCACTAAACATTGCATTGCTATGGTCAATAAACAGCCAATAAGTGGTTCTGAATGACTTTGAGGAGGCCCCGGCACAGCACCTTTCTTGCTCGAAGGATCTATGAAAGTCCCACTACGAATTCCTATCCCATTAATAAAGTACAAATAAATAATATATTCCAAGTCTGATTTTTAAAGCATACGCATTGAAAAAACCTTTGGCTTTGGAATTTCTGCTTTGATAGATTTTTCCTCTCAAAAGAGGTCTTTTACCTAACCCACTATGTCCTTTGTTTAATACCTATTTTCAGGAGCGGTAACCTTGAATTGAAAACCCCTTCTTCTGCCCTCACCAATTCTTTCGCTGACCCTATCAACCTCCTTTGCGGAATACCAGAAAAAGAGATGAATTAGCGGATCATAGGGCTAAATCGAAGCATGACTGAACCTTATTTGTCGGGGACTGAGTTAATATACAATCCCACTTTGGAGAATTCCCTTCGGGATAGGTAGGATATGTTGCCACAAATTGTAGTTTACTCGGCATACGTCAGTTCTTTGCTGGAGAAGCCTAGATTACTAGTTTTGGACTATCGAGAAACCCCCCTTTGCCCGCATCCCTGGAACTTGCTTTGCTTTTTTTCTTTAAAGACCCCGCCTGCTTCACACCTTCTATGATAGGGTAAATACTTCTACCTGAGTACTAATTTGATTAGCATAAATGAGCCTCTTCTGAGCCCTTGAGATTTTACATATTAGCTTTAGAAGATTCAGTTGGATCATTCTTGGCACAGAACAATGAGGAAGCAAAGGTCGAGTGTGCTCTGGAACTCCAACACTTGGGTTGAACAAAAAAGGCTCAATCTTTCACTATTCAGGAGTAAGGGAAAGCAAATGAGATCTAAGCAAGACGCCTTGGAATTCCATTCTGTAGGGAAGGAGGACCTACTGAATAAGTCTCCAATAAATCATAGGTGGGTGATAAAATTGATTTACCTCTTTAATTTAGTGTTAACTGTTGTATCGGACGCTTAACCCCTGACCCCAACTACGGGGGAACTCACACTTTAACTTTCTGCCTTGACCTAGGCCTCACATCAATTGTTCTGTCCACTGAAATCATCAATAAACCTTGACCTTGACTCTCACTACGTACTCTAACTCTATATATTAATGAAGACGCTTTATCTAATGAAGAAGGAAAAAGACTAGAAAAGCATCGAACAGACAAGGCTCTGTAAGAAAAGAGCTAACTGGAGTACGCCTAGAACGACGAACAAGGAGTATGAGAAGAGAGCTTTGAAGGTTAGATCGGGTTGGCTTGGCTGGTAAAGCTTGTGTTCTGGGTCAATAACTGACTACAAACTAGTGCTACTAACAAGAAGCTAACAAAGCGAGGTTTCTAAAGAAGAGCTTATTTCGGTTCCGGATACGAGAATAAGAAGAACAAAAGTACAAGAGGACAAAAAGCAGAAGAGGCGAGTACAATTTCACTTTAGTTTCACTTGCTTGGTAACCTCTTTCCCGGTTAGATATAGGAAAGAATCCAAAGCTTGTAAGGATGTTAGGCTTCGAATGCTGTTAGGACAGATAAATTGGAAAGATAGGACGAAATAGCCTACCTTTAATACATAATCAATTACCAGACGGACTGGTTGGCCCACTTGTACGTAATGGAATAGAAATAAGGGCAAATTCCCTAATGGGAGTGAACATAGGGATTCCTCAACGAACGAATGCAATACATGGAAAGCTTACGGATGTAGTACTGGACGGCTTTGACTATGACATTTCCTACTCCTACTTTTCATATAAAGAGAATGGGCAGCCTGGAAAATTTGGAATGATTATAGAATGCTTACCGGCTTCGATTCGGTCTATTCTAAGTGGTCCATTGGGTAAGCAGCAGAGGGAAGAGGTTTATACCCATTGCCGTAGCTAAAAGGGTTCCCTTTCTTACTTGATTGAGACTGAGAGTCAGGGCATCAGAGGGAGGGATTCAGAGCGAGTCTAGGGTCTTGCAGGATCACTGGCCAGTAGCCATTCTTTATGTGCCTTTTCTTTAGATTGAATGCTTCCATGCCAGGTAAAGTTGATAAACTGAATAGAAATCCTTTTACTTGGGTCGAAGGAGAAGGAAAGAAAAAAATCTTAACTTTAGGGGAAAGAGATTGAGGATAGTTTGACATAAGCAGGCATCCATTGTCACGAGTGAACAACTACTTCTCCTAAAGACTGGGTTCCCAAGGCATAAGAAAAAGAGAAAGCGAATTAGGAAAGATTCAAAGGATTTCTATACTCATAGACAGGGTTCAGGTTAAGTACGCAACAACGAAAAATGATAAAAAAATTCATACTAAGGAGGTGGGAAAGGGCCCGAATCGAAGGCCTCTTCTTTCTTTGATTTGAAAAGAAGGTGAGAGCCTTAACCCTCTGGTTTGTGGGTAAACCCTTCAAAGATAGAAAGCTAGTGCCCTCTTTGAAGAGTTCTTCGATGAAAAGATCACTAGCATCCAATGATGATCTGAGCTGAGGTCTAGCCCAAAAGGGATAAAGAGTAGAGCAACTAGCATAAAAAGAAGGGTTAGAGGCCATACTACATAGCCTCTTTTTCGTACGAAATTTCCTAATTTTTCACTCTTATTACATTCAATTCAGTTTGAGATGAAAGGACATCAGATAGTCTCATTCAAACAAAGAAAGATAGATAATGGACTTTATCCAAGATTGAGACAACATAGGCTAAAGAAAGGGGCTTAGCTTAGGGGGCAGCTTGATGATCAAAGATCAAGCAAGCGGATGCAATCAAAGAGCATCACCACTTTCTTCGTATTAGAATTTTTCGACTACTTCGAATGGAATTCTGTGGGAAAGGGGTGAGACTAACTATCGGAACAAGCAAATTTCCGTTTAGCCACTCGCGAATGGGCATAAAAAGGAACTCCCACTAAAACCTCAAGGAAGATTGAATCCTCTAGGTGCAAGTTAAACATCAACTCAAGAAAGGAATAGGCGAATGGGGATAGGCTCAGAAAAGGCATTTCCCCTTAGACGACTAATATGACCACTAGCCTTCAAGCCCATTCCTTGAGACAAGACTTCGACTGCTTTTAGTTCTTGGACCAAATGGAAACGATGCAAAGCTAAGAGAGAAGGCTTACACAACTGAAAGAAAAAAAGGTCGCTCTATGACAACAACTAAAGCAAAAGCAAATTCAACCTTAGCCGATTAGAAGGATAGCGTAATAACTAAAGGAAAATGCTATGGTGATAGACCCCAAAGAAGATACCCTTGCTCACACCTTAGCCGGATTCAAAACCAAAAGCCATTTCGCCATTAGTCGAATGGGAGGACTCCCTAGAAATTCCTTGTTTAGAGAAAGCTGTACAATCAATGAAAAGAGCGGACAATAAGATTATTGAGGGTGTGCAGTCTCACATTCTCGAGGAAAAGCAGATGGTGAAAGACCTGGCAAGCACATAAGCTCGATCAGGCCTTACTCACTCAACAAGGGTAGAAACTTCATTCGCCGAGGAAAGAAAATTAGGAATTTTTTCTACCCATCATCAAAGCAAGCCCAAGTGTATGCAAGAAGGCCCGCTGGATCTATCCAAATTCAAAACCTGTCAAAGGTGGCTCCTCACATGAAATCATTCAAAGGATCCGAGTCCATCAAAGACTCTCCTACATGAAAGGATCTTAATCTATCCAAATAGCCTAGAAATAGCCATCAAAAGGCCTAAGCCCATATAGCCACGGCCTGTCCAAATGATGTTTAACAGTCTCTACCCAAGTAGTTGTGGCCCATGATTCATAGAACCCGAAAGAAGTCAATCATTCTATCCTTACCTTCCAACCAATCGGCCAATCATACTATCCTTAACTTTCAACCAAATCCTTCGATTCTGCTTCTGCAGCAGCATATAATCTCGGTCCCTTGATGTTCGTAGCTCAATCTATTTTGCAGTGATGGACGGCGCAAGAATCCGCAGGGCAACAATGTTGCTTTTCATTTTTCTTGTCACGTTGTATCTTGGCGGCGCCTTCGCAGTTCGGGATTTTTGAAGTATGAAGTTGCTTAAACCTAGCGCTCGGGAGGTTGTGCTCGACCAAAAGGGTAAGGGGTTGCTTTTCAATCCAGCTACAGTACTGGCTTCGAAGTGCCTTGTTCCATCCAGCGCCAATACCCTCCATAATTAGTATAGTGGAGGTCTTATTTGTATTGCAATAATGAAAAAAATGACGAAAATAAAATAAATAATGAGCAGACCAGCCCACTTTGATAGGTGGGTTCATTTCATGTATTTTTGTTTTGTTTTGAATAAACAAGTTGCTTAAGACTGAGTCCCATTCTTTAGAATCATTTTTTTCGTACTGTGTAAACGAACTTCATGTCAACATTATGTACTCAACAAGAAGCGTCACAACCTAGGTTTGGGCCACCTCTAATGTCAATCTGCAGTCATCATTTTCTAAAGTCGTTTTCCTAGGTAGGTTCTATTTTAACCTAGAGTGATTTGCCTGCTTCTTTCTAGGCTATGGTTTACCTGTATCATGCAAATGTCCAACACTTAGGTGCTTTCTAAGATCACCCTATATGAAAGATGTATGACATGTGTAGATAATGTATGACTTGCATGGTATGCAATTTGAACATCCACAGTGTAAAAAAGGTAAGACCTAATAAGAGAAATGAGCTTAGCATAACACGGGGATAGAAACCTAATCCTAAAAGGAGAAAACCCATCATGGAACAATCATAAGAAGATAAGAAAGTGGTTCAGACCAATTCTTCCCTTCCTTTACTTTAGTAGGAGCTAACAGGGCTAGGTAGCTTCCCTTCTTTCCTCAGGTGAATGTGCTAAGGTAGGTCCTTTTCTCTTCTTCATATGTTCTTACCTGTTATGCATGTAGGTAGCTAGGGTAGTATGACCTGTCGAGTGATAGTGATTGGTTGTGGTAGGTTAGTCTAGATGTCCTCATTCTAGTTGGTAGGCATGCTGGTATACTTGCATAAGGGAGTGATTACAGCTAGAGGTGAGTGCGTGGTCAATAAAGAAAACCTTCCATACTACGGTTACGATATGGATACTAACTTGAGTGATAA
Organism: Nicotiana glauca; assembly: GCA_026770625.1. Classification (NCBI taxonomy): domain Eukaryota; kingdom Viridiplantae; phylum Streptophyta; class Magnoliopsida; order Solanales; family Solanaceae; genus Nicotiana; species Nicotiana glauca. The sequence goes on from MU678777.1 coordinate 68,282, forward strand.
AAGACAATGAATGCTTGCTTGTGAGTTGACAGGTGAGGAACATAGCCAACCAATAGACCTATTTTTTTTTATTGTTTACTAAAAGCAATAGATGAGTTGCATATAGACTAGACCTACTAATGGAGCAAGTCAGACTGACTGTTTCCAGTTGCGCTTATTAAATTGACTCATTCTTATACGGTTCCTGCTGTTTCGGTAGATTGGATGAAGTAAAGGAGATCCAGTTTACAGTTCCTTTGATTGCGTGCATTACGATTACTCATATATACCAGTTCCTGTGGCAATTGCTTGTGTACCTTTTCTAAAGAACTATTCATTCTTGCCTCTTCCTCTGGCTTGTAGCTATTGAAGTGACTTTTGCTTGTTCCTTTCGGTGATGATGCCTATATTATATCCCCAGCTACTACCAATTCCAGTTTGCTTTTGTTCCTGCTTACACTCCTAAGCCAATACTCCGAAACCTCTTATTTTGGCTTTCCCGAAGTGGCGAGGGGGATGAGCAGAAAAAAATTCTGCTCTTTTGCTTAGACTTCGGTATACTATTCCCTGGCCAGTATCATCATCTTTCACAGAGCTAAAAGCATCAGTATTTATCTACCTATCATAGAAAGTGAAACTACTCCTAATGATGCTTTTATCATGGCAACTTATGGAAAGGAGAGTACAAGACAACAAGAGGGTCTGTCAAAGAGGTTGTCATATACAGAGTCTGGCATAGTAGTGGACAACTTTGAATTGAGACTGAAAGCATCAAGCTCAGCAGTTTATGGTTCACCCATTTTTTTATGTCATATACGCGGACTTCGTTCCTATATCTCTTCCATTAAGGTAGACAGGTCGGGAATTAATGATTGGCTCTATCTATAAAGATTTTGGATTTGTTCATAATGATCAAATTATATCTGGTCTTGTTTCCACCTTTCCAGTCATACTCGATACAATTTTTAAATATTGGATTTTCCATTATTTAAATCGTTTGTCTCCGTCACTTGTAGTTATTTATCATTCAATGAATGACTGATAAAGGATCATTGATATTAATCTAATCCAATTAGAATGCTTGGTACTTTGTAGTTGTACATAAGCAAAGTATTGAAAATCGTATTTATTCTTTCTATTTCTAACCATCGAGGAGATTCATCCTAGATTATTCCAACAAATAGCATAACCGTTGTTAGGGAACTATACTGGTGACCTACCTAATTGTAGAAATTTTCGCGATCAATTATTGGACCATGCAAACTAAAAATGATTTTTCTTGGATAAAGAATTACTCGATCGATTTAAGTATCGCTCATGATATATATCAACACTCGGACATCCATTGCAAGTACATATCCCACTTTGCACAACAGGGTTATGAAAATCCACGAAAAGTGATTGGGTGTATTGTATGTGCCAATTGCCATTTAGCTAATAAGCCTGTTGTAACGATCTGACTGGTCGTTTTTCATTCTCGAACCCCGTTCCCCTCAATAATCCTTTCCGCATTTGCTTTAGCTGAATTATGACTTGCGGGGGCGGGTGGTTCGGAAGTTAGAAGAATTTCGGGCAAGAATAAGCCTATTCGCTTCATTTCTATCTTCAAAAAGGCCAAGTTTGACTTCGGTCAACATTTTGGGAAAACAAATCCGGAATCACGATCCAGCAATTTCTGAGGGTCCGTGAAAAAATATGGGACCTGGGCATGTACCCGGAATCGAATTCCGAAGTCCCTAGCCCGAGTAATGGAATTTTTCGTAAAAATTGTTAAGTTAAGTTTCAAAGAATTAAATAAACTAAGAAATTATTATTTTTATA
>MU678781.1:0-15399 GCA_026770625.1 Nicotiana glauca
CTCTAAAAATTATTTAATAACCATTTTGTAGTAATTTTCAATTAAAACAATAAAAGCTAAAATGAACTATTTTTTCCGATTTTTCTTCCATTTGTTTTTTCCCAAAATGCATTAATACTAAAATGTAAAAATTAAAAATCTTAATGCATATGCATATATTCTTTTTTGTATTTTTAATATGAGTTATTATGTGACCAACTAACACAAAGAATGCAACAAAATTCTTAAAATTGTCAAAATCATTTTATTTGACATTTTTGGAATAATTTGCTTAGGGTAAAAATCACGTGCTCACAGCCACCATCAGAAAAAAGGAATATGAAGACATATTCGCCTGGTTGTATGATGATATGACAGGTCTTAGTACATCCATTGTAGCTCACAAACTGCCAACAGATCCAACCTGTCCGCCGGTAAAGCAGAAGCTCAGGAAATTCAAACCCGACATGAGTTTGAAAATCAAAGAAGAGGTTACCAAGCAAGTCAAAGCCAAGGTTCTCAGGGTAGTAGAGTATCCGACATGGTTAGCCAACATCGTGCCAGTACCAAAGAAGGATGGAAAGGTTAGAATCTGTTTCGACTATCGGGATCTTAACCGGGCCAGTCCCAAAGACGACTTCCCCTTGCCGAACATACACATTCTTATCAACAACTGTGCCAAGCATGAGTTGCAGTCTTTTGTTAATTGTTTCATCGGGTACCATCAGATATGGATGGATGAGGAAGATGCAGATAAAACGGCTTTCATCACGCCGTGGGGAATGTATTGTTACAAAATGATGCCATTTGGGTTGAAGAATGCTTGCGCCACCTATATGAGATCTATGACTACTATCTTTCACGACATGATACACAAGGAGATTGAAGTATATGTGGATGACGTCATCATCAAATCCAAGAAAGCCACTGATCATATGGGAGACTTGAGAAAGTTCTTCAACAGACTGAGGAGGTACAATCTGAAACTGAATCCCACCAAGTGTGCATTCGGGGTTCCTGCCGGAAAACTACTGGGTTTCATCGTGAGTCATCGAGGAATAGAATTGTACCCATAAAAAGTCAAAGCCATTCAATAATTGCCACCGCCAAAGAACAAGAAGGACGTGATGAGTTTCTTGGGAAGACTCAACTATATCAGCTGGTTCATACCTCATTCCACGTTCATTTGTGAACCCATCTTTAAAATGCTAAAGAAAGACGCTGCTACTAAATGGACTGACGATTGTCAAAAAGCCTTCAACAGAATCAAGGAATACCTGTCAACGCCACCAGTCTTGGTTCTGCCCGAGCCAGGAAGGCCTCTATTGATTTGCCTCGCGGTTTTGGATAGAGCATTCGGTTATGTTCTGGGATAACATGATGAAACGGGGAGGAAGGAGCAAGCCATCTACTATCTCAGCAAGAAGTTCACCCCGTACGAGGCTCGGTATTCTCTATTGGAGCGCACCTGTTGTGCTCTAACTTGGGTAGCTCAGAAATTGAAGCATTATTTCTATGCCTACACAACTTATCTGATATCCAGGACAGACCCGCTGAAGTATATCTTTCAGAAGCCCATGCCCACTGGCAAGCTCGCCAAGTGGAAAATCTTACTGAGTGAATTTGACATTATTTACGTGACTCAGAAAGCAATCAAGGGTCAAGCCATAGCAGATCACCTTGCCGAGAATCCCGTCGACAGAGAATACAAACCCCTAAAAATGTATTTCCCCGATGAAGAAGTGTCCTTTGTAGGAGAAGATATTGCAGAATCCTATGATGGTTGGAGATTGTTTTTCGACGGAGCCGCAAACTTCAAGGGAGTTGGCATAGGAGCGGTCCTAGTATCAGAAACCGGCCAGCATTACCCGGTATCCGCCAAGCTCAGATTCCCCTGCACAAACAATATGGCCAAATATGAAGCTTGCATCCTAGGGCTCAAAATGGCCATTGACTTGAACATTCAAGAGTTGTTGGTAATCAGGGATTCAGACCTGCTCATACAGCAAGTTCGAGAAGAGTGGGCCACCAAAAACTCTAAGATACTTCCCTACTTGCATCACATACAGGAGTTAAGGAAAAGATTCACAAAGACAGAATTTCAGCATGTCCCCAGGATCCAGAACGAGTTCGTTGACGCATTAGCTACTTTGTCATCCATGATCCAGCATCCAGATACGAATTTCATTAATCCCATCCCAGTAAAGATTTATGATCAGCCAGTTTATTGTGCTCACATTGAGGAAGAAGCGGACGGAAAACTATAATTCCACGATATCAAGGAGTACTTGACAACAGGAGAATATCCAGAGCTTGCCGACACCACTTAGAAGCGCACACTTCGGAGATTATACAACAACTTCTTTCACAGTGGGGGAATCCTATATAGGAGGATTCCCGATTTGGGTTTATTGAGGTGTGTCGATGTAAAAGAAGCATCCAAACTATTGGACGAAGTGCACGCAGGGACTTGCGGGCCGCACATGAATGGTTTTGTTTTAGAGAAGAAGATACTCCGAGCAAGTTACTTTTGGATGACTATGGAAACAGATTTTATCCAGTATGTTCGTAGGTGCCATCGCTGTCAAATACATGCAGCTATGATAAAGGTGCCTCCAAACGAGCTTACTGCAACAAGCTCACCGTGGCCATTCGCCGCCTGGGGGATGGACGTCATTGGACCTATCGAGCCTGCCGTATCAAACGGCCACAGGTTTATCCTGGTGGCAGTTGATTATTTTACTAAATGGGTTGAAGCAGCGTCATACAGGGCAGTGACCAAGAAAGTTGTGACAGATTTTGTCCGTGACCGCATTGTTTGACGATTCGGAATTCCGGAATCAATCATCACTGATAATGGTTCCAATATCAACAGCGATTTGATGAAAGCAATGTGTGAGGCATTCAAGATTAAACACAAGAATTCTACAACCTACAGGCCTCAGATGAATGGAACTGTAGAAGCAGCCAACAAGAATATCAAGAAGATACTAAGGAAGATGGTTGAAAGTCACAAATAATGGCATGAGAAGTTATCATTCGCCTTACTGGGATACCGCACCACGGTCCGCACATCGACCGGAACAACTCCCTACATACTGGTTTATGGTACAGAAGCGGGCATCCCCGCCGAGGTAGAAATTCCCTCCTTGAGGGTCATACAAGAAGCAGAGTTGGATGACGCAGAATGGGTAAAAGATCGCTACGAGCAGTTAGCCCTTATAGATGGGAAAAGGATGAATGTAGTCTGCCACGGTCAGTTGTATCAGAACAGAATGTCCAGAGCCTTCAACAAAAGATTTAATCCAAGGAAGTTTACACCAGGGCAGTTGGTGCTAAAGAAAATTTTCCCACATCATTATGAAGCCAAATGAAAATTCTCTCCCAACTGGCAAGGTCCGTACATGGTTCATCGGGTTCTAACTGGGGGAGCCCTTATTCTTGCAAAAATGGACGGAGAAATCTGGCCAAAGCCAATCAACTCAGATGCAGTGAAACGATACTATGTATGATTTCTTTATGATGTAATTTGAACTACGCCTAACCTGATTACCGTTTAAGAGGGGATACATAGGCAGCCCTATGGGTTCGGTCATAATTTAATAAAAATTTCATTTCCCCTATTATTGGAACTGGGGCAGAACTTTGAGGAGGACCCTCAAAATTGTGAAGTTAGTCTTCAACCACTCATCGCCAGGAATGTCACCTCAGTAAACTGGGGCAGAATTTTGAGGAGGACCCTCAAAATTCTTAAGTCGATTCTTCAGTCATTCAGCTCAGCCGTCAGAAGTGCCAGCCCAGTAAACTGGGGCAGAATTTTGAGAAGGACCCTCAAAATTCTGGAGCAGGAGAGGTTCCAATGTCTCAAAGCGCGTCACAATCGTTGGTTCAGCTAAAAGAATACTATTTTTCTACTTATGATATGTTTACTAAATCATGCATATTTATTGTCTGAACTGCCGTTGTTTAGCAACGCTACCCCGATGATACCCAACGCCAGGATTCAAGGGAAAACGAACTAACCTTTCCCCCCTCTTACGAAACTCACGATTTTCTTTGGATGCAGGCACCCAAGTTGCAAAATTACCGAATATATTACGCAATCGCATTGAACCGTCACACATATTCGCATTTTCTATCCGTACGCAATATCCCCAGCAGCCGCAATATCCCAATCAGCTACCAGCAATCAGCTAAGAATTTTTACTTACTATTCGCTTGTATCTCATTACAAGAGGCTACCTTCCTACCTCCCAAGACTAAGCGTTGTCTCCATCTGCATTATCTGCATTGCATAAGGCTACCTTTCTACCTTCCGAGACTAAGCGTTGTCTCTATCTGCATTATCTGCATTGCATAAGGCTACCTTTATGCCTTCCGAGACTAAGTGTTGTCTCCATCTGTATTATCTACATTACATAAGGCTACCTTTCTGCCTTCTAAGACTAAGCGTTATCTCCATCTGCATTATCTGCATTGCATAAGGTTACCTTTCTGCCTTCCGAGACTAAGCATTGTCTCCATCTGCATTATCTGCATTGTATAACGCTACCTTTCTGCCTTCCGAGACTAAGCGTTGTCTCCATCTACACCATCTGAATTGCATAAGGCTACCTTCCTGCCTTTCGAGACTAAGCGTTGTCTCCATCTGCATTTTCTACATTGCATAAGGCTACCTTTCTACCTTCAAAGACTAAGCGTTACCTCCATCCTTCATTATCTGCATAAGGCTACATTTTTGCCTTCCGAGGTCAAAGCTTTACCTCCACTTGCATGGATGAAATATCGCCATCTTATCTTTCTTGCATGGCTAAAATACCGCCACTTTTATCTTTCTTGCATGGCTGAAATATCGCCACCTTTTACTTACGTCCTGCAATCGGCTAAAATATCGCCAAACTTTATTTAAATTGTACATCGACTGAAATATTGCCAAGCTTTATCTAAATCCTCTATCGGCTGAAATATCGCCATTTACATTTTTGCATCGGCTAAAATATCGCCAAACTTTATTTAAATTCTACATTGGCTGAAATATCGCCATTTACGCTTTTGCATCAGCTGAAATACCGCCAAATCCTGCATTTCATGGGCTGAAATATTGCCAAACTGTCCGAAGGCGTCATTGTTCGGAGGCATCATCCTCATAGCCCGAGAACACCATGCCATGGCCCGAGGACCCCACTTTATATCCTGCACATCATTATTCAAAGGCATCATGGTTCGGAGGCACCATTATCATAGCCCGAGAACATCATTTTGTAGCCTGCGAATCCTTTAATTTTGCACTTCATGGCCCAGGACATCATGGTCCGAGGACGTCATCTTAAACGTCCTAGGACAGCATTCATGGTCCAGCGGGAACTTGCATCATGTTTAAGTTTATGCACAATATACGTCTGTATTGCTCATTTGCCGGTACACCTCCTAGCAACGTCCATCTCAGCAGGAGCGATCCTGCTCCGGTTCCCCGCAGAAGACCTCTTGCCCCGTAAACATCGTACCCATCTCTTTTGAATCACCATCGACATGTTCCGTCAATGGTTTCTGAACTACATACGGCCTGATTCCTACAACACCAGGGATATGTAGGTAGCTCAGAAACCATAGCTCGATCAAATTCTTTTCAAATCGCCGCTTCCGGTCAAAATTGGCCATTATATCTTTACCGAACAACTTTTTCATCCTTCCCGGGTAAAGAGGGGCAGCTGTTGATACCCAATTTTTCCCTAAGTATTTTTATATATACCTAAATATTTCCAAAATAGCATGTTGGTGCATATATAAGCACATCCAAGAGTTTTGGCATTTTTAATAATTTTTAAAACTAATTTATTGTCTATTTTAATACAACAAAATATAATAATTATTTCCAAATTATCATTTTGGTGAATAATTCATTTTTATTTTTCACATTTACACCCAAATATAATTAAGATAATTTTCGCATGTTTTTATAAATTTGTTTGGTATTTTTAAAGCTAAATTGCATATAATTATAATTATAGCCTATCTTTTAATTTATGACATTTTATGTTTATAAAATTAATTCCAATATTTTTTAATTAATATTTATATAATAACTATTTACCTAGTACTCTTAATTTGCTTTTTAAAGTCATATTACTATTTTATAAAAAATTTAAAAGGGAAAAATTGGCTATTTACGATTTGGCCTTTATTGTATTTCAATTATAGCCAATTTGGCACCCCATTTCCGCCCCAATTCAAAACCCAATTACCCAGCCCAATTAACATTCCAACCCGACCCAGTACATATTCAACTGACCCAACCCATAACCCTTTTAAATCCCGACCGTTGATCATTTAGATCAATGGCCACCGTTATTTCTTACCTTTTTAACTCACACAACCACCTAACCCTATCTTATTTTTCCCAATCCTCCGCTTCAAACGCTCTCGTCTCTCGAGCTCTCTCAAAACCCTAGCCGTCGCCTCCCATCGAAACCCTAATCCATGGTTCCCCAGACTCATCGGAGGCCTACACCGGCCTCTCATGGATTCTATGGGCTCATCTCTGAGGTCCTATGACCAGATCTTGAAGGGGTCTCAACCAAGCTTTTGCTCGATGGCTATTCTCCGATCATCTTCAACCTCTGTCCGGACAGCCATGGCCATTCGAGTTTGATCTTCGACTATCCTGCTCAGATCGATGGTTTCCTTTCCTTATTTGGATCCTGTTAGTATCCGTTTGAATAAGAATCCCCTGATTAAAGGGGAGTCTTATACTAATTGATTTCTGATTTGTGTCCATGCCCATATTTGTGTTAGATTTGTACTTATTACCTTATTTCTCTACACGTTTTCAAAGCTATAAATACTCTCCTTTATTTTCTTTGAACACACACGAACACAGACAAACAATCTGAGTTTAAATCACTCTCACTTAAAAAAAAAACTCTCTTTCTCTTTCTGCTACTTGTGCTGTTGTGGACCTTTGCTTGCTCTACTTTCTTCTGCACTTTTGCTTCTCTACTGGTATGTCCCAGTTAATTCACATGTCTCAACAACAATATGTTTCATTCCTGTCTACTTCTGTTCATGCTTTCCTTAGTTAATACGTGTTATTAGCATGCTGTAACACATTTCCCTTCCCTTTGTAATTCAGTGTTCAATTTACATGTGCATTCTGTCATATGTTTGTTATTTATTTGATACTTTATGAATCCCAAACCCTCACATCCCCTTTATGCTTAAGTTATAGTTCAGAAACATGGCAATGTCTGAAATCACTATCCATGGATATGAACTGGGCCCTTTGGGCCCTAAGCTTGTCAATTTCCCATCCTCATTCCCTTACTGTGTGCTAAGTAACAGCCTTGGCCTGCCAGTATTTCTGATTATTGTTCAGGCCATGGCTTGACCTCCAGTAGATCTTTACTCCCTAAATGCTTGATCAATAATTTTGGTCAAGGGTGTGCCAGTCTATCTTATGGCTGGGCATGACCACCAACCTACCTGGGTAGCCCTCTACCCCTTCCTATTACACTTACACTCAATTCTTAGAACTTAAATTCTGCCCCTCTTATGTGAGCCTTGCCTTGGGACCCTTGAGTTCCTTCTGAACTTGGACACATAAGGGCTGGCCCTTCCGCACTGCACAACTCAATTTCTATTAATCTTGGGTGTATGCACCGCCTGGGGTTCCTGAAATCCCTTGGATCTCTGAAACACCTTAGATAAGAGAAGGCTTGGAAATTTGGATCTCGGAAGTGGCTCAATCTCATATTATTAGGCATCAAGTCTGAATTAGGCTGCTCAGATGCAGCTGATTATTTTTGATGTTTTTTTTATTATTCTAGTTGTTTCTTTTTGGGTTGTAATAATTTGTACAAACTTTGAGGAACTTAGTAAAAAGGGGGATGGGATTTATTTTATGCACCAAGGGTAGAGATCCTGCCTATAGGTTAATTTTTCTGCAAATACACCTAGAAATCATGCCTATAGGTTTAAACTCTTATTTCTGCATATCCACCTAGAAGATCATGCTCATAGGGTAAACTTTAATTTCTGTGTTTCTGCAAACCCACCTAGAAATCATGCCTATAGGTTTAAACCTCTTATTTCTGCATATATACCTAGAAATCATGCCTATAGGTTTAAACTCGTATTTCTGCATATCCATCTAGAAATCATGCTCATAGGGTTAACCTTTATTTTCTGCGAACGCGCATAGATATCCTGCATATAGGTTAACTTCTAATTGTTCTGCAAATTCATATAAAAATACGGTCTATAAACTGCTGCATTTTGCATCTATAAACATCACTAGGCAAACCATCTGTAGGTCTGATAACAAAAGCTGCATATAGATACCATGTTCATAGGACTTTTGTTAACATCTAAAAGGTGTCAAAATCAGCAAACATATAGAAAACATGCCTATAGGAAATCTCGAATTTGAGTAATATTAATTGCTGAACTCGTAATGTTGTGTTAAAATTGGCAACTCCTTTTAAGTCTGCATCCTTTTTCTAAAATCAGTATATATTACACCTAGTTCTAATCAACACTTGGGTCAACCAGATCAGTTTCCAACAACTGCATTCGAGTATGCCTAATGTAGACTTTTTGCCTAAAAATATGCGTTGAACTAGTCCGCTCGTCGCTTTATTTAAATAAGACCAAAATTAGTACGTGTACGACATGCTAAACTCTGTGATTTTTGATGATTTATGGAAGCATACTTGATCCTTGATTGCTTGTCTGTTTCCCCTTCTATTTGCAATTACTTGTTTTGGTTGACGCCTTAGCATTTTATCCTTTGAAACTTCTAAAGCCCCAAACCCCTTTCCCTTTAGGATTAGTAGTCCATTTGCCTCCAGGACTGATAGGACTGGATGGGTAATAGCATGCAATAAGTAAACGATACCATTTCGCGCTGTAATACCTTAATGGGGTGGTAAGGGTAGACATGGAGATGATGATTACACGATAACACTATGCGTACAATTGGGTACCGGTGTTGTGCGAATGATCCATGTAATATATAAACCTAGGACCCCCCTCCCTCTTTATTAGTTTAATAAAAAAATTTCAGAATCTTAAAAGATGTCCAATCTTCAACTTCTGTTTCTTGTACTTCTTTTTTTAGTTACTTGCATCAATTATTTGACCCCCTTCCCTTTACTTGCGTATTTCTTCTTTAATCACAAAAACTACTTTCCTTCCAAATTTCAGCACCTATAAATCCTTTTGTGTTTCTTATTTGTAACATTTTCTTATATTTGCAATGTTTGCTTGTTTGCTTGTTTGTTTGCATTTAAAGTCACGATTGTAGCATGGTCAGGAACCACACTAGTGGATCTTGAGGGGTGCCTAACACCTTCCCCTCGAGATAATTTCTAGACCTTACCCAAACTCTGGTTTTCATCTCAAATTCTTTTAAAAGTGTCCTAATGCACTATAATCATTAGGTGGTGACTCTCCAAAAATCCAAAACCCAATTCCCAAATGGGAATAGAATTGTCTTCCCAAAATGTCGTAGACCCGATTTCGCTTTTAGAGAAAAAGGGTTCGTCGACAATTATGATACCACATCATTTCCCCTTTTGAAAACATCTCCCCAAACTTTTTTAGTAGGACGAATTCGATCTCGTCGTCCCTTAGGTCATTTCCCTTCACTGCACAAGTGTAAGCAGTGACGTGCTCGTTGGGGTCTGAGGTTCCATTGTACTTCGAAATGTCATGCATTCTAAACTTCTTTGGGATGGGTTTTGGAGCCGCTTCCTATGGGAACGACTTTTGCATGAACTTCTTCCAATCGACACCCTTCAGGATCGGGGGTGCACCCAGAATTTGATCAACCCTCGACTTGTAAGTCTATACCTTCTTGTCATTGGCTTCTATCTTCTTTTCCCCTGACTCGATCCTCTTTGTGAGGTCTTCGAGTATCTTTAAGATGATGGGGTCGGCTTCCGACCTGTTATCACTCGACCTTTTCGGTACCTGCTTGGCTTGGGGAGCCATTCCTGGTGCTACGGTGCTTGGAGTTTTTTGGTGGCTTTGTAGCTGAGAAATTGCCAGTTGTTGTGCTTGTAACATCTCGAAAATGACATGAAGGTCAACCCTTTGTTCCTCCTGAGCTGGGGTTTTATGAGCCTCCTATTGGTTTCCTTGGTATATACTCCTATTGGTGTGGGAGCTTGTCTCGACATGCTGAGAATCGCGTGATACCGCGTCCACGGGATTTGGTTCTTGTGCCTCCTCAGGATTTTGTGGTGGTACACCAACATCTGGAGCAGCTACACCATTTTCTCCATGGTCCTCAAGACCGTTGTTTCCGTGTGCGTTTACTGAGTTAGACATTTTGACCTGAAATCAAATATCTTGGACAAGAAAAGGTGTAAAAGATAACTTGCATTACGTAGTGAACCAACAAGAAAATAATCACTATTATATTTAGCCCCACGATAGGCGCCAAACTGTTTACCTTGAAAATAGTAATAATAATTAAATTTAATTTTGTGGTTCTAAAAATATGTGATCTATTTTTATGCTAGTTGTTAGGCAATGAATACCAAGTGAATTATTAGAAATTTAAGATGATAGCTTATAGATAGCTTAATAAACGAACCGAAATGGCCAGGAATAGAGTCCTCGAGCTTGCAATTGCGTGGCCTCGAGGTCGAATCTCATACACGGTTAAGGGTAGCCGATGAAAGACTACATCTCTATGATCAATAATGAGCAATAAATGTAAGTAATAGGGACAAATAGAGAGTATGTTTGAGTTAGAGAGCAGAAAGAATGTTCTTGTATTGAATGAATTATCTTGTGTGTTGGAGCTCCCTTACAAAATGACAAGGATCCCCTTTATATAAGGAGGGATATCCCATTATAGTACATGAGAAATTATTATAAAGAAAGATAGCTGGAACAGCTACTAACTAGTGTGGTACAGACTAGTGTTTCTCTTGCAGGCTTTGTCAGTTTTGATCATATGCCTTGGGAACTTCCCGTTGGTGCATCGCAGCCGTTGGTTTGCATTGCCTCGAGGTCGATCATCACGAACCCTCAGAGGCGAACTCCGAGCTAGACTTCGAGCCTCCAGGGGATGGTCTTTCTTGAGGCGCCCTAGTGATCACAAAATCAAGCCCTCTAATTTTTACCATATACACTATGTGTTTACATATGGAGGCACCGCCATATCTTGGCGATCGACTAAGCAATCAATCATAGTTACTGCATCTAAATGCTGAGATAACTGCTATTCATGAAGCAAGTTGAGAATGTGTGTGGATGATGTTTGTAATACATCTTATTCGAGAACAAAATATGGTTTGAAGTGTGACAAAATACCAACGATTTTGTATGAAGATAATGTAGTATGCATAACCCAATTGAAGGGAGGATTTATAAAAGGAGATAGGACAAAACATATTTCTTCAAAGTTATTTTTCACACATGATCTTCAAAAGAATGGTGATATCAATGTGCAACAAATTCGTTCAAGTGATAATATGACTGAATTGTTCACCAAATCTCTATCGACGTTAACATTCAAGAAGCTAGTATATCAGATTGGGATACGAATGCTCAAAGATATGAATTGATGCTCTCATCAAGGGGAGTTAATACACGTTATATTCTTTTTCCCTTACAAGGTTTTTTCCTAGTGTATTTTTCTTGCAAAGTTTTTGATGAAGCAACCAAAAGGCATATTATTAAACGTGTGTACTATTTTTTCCTTCACTAGAATTTGTTTTCACTTGGTTTTATTTTAGTTAAGGTTTTAACAAGGCACATTATCTGTTGAATAGACTTTCAAGAGGGATTATTATAAATAGTATTGTATTTAAGGTGAATGTTTATCTTTTAGAGAGACTTTAGATGTTGTTAGTTTGTGGCTATGTCACTTTTTCCTTATAAATAGAGAGGTTCTATTCTATTGTTATTCATCCCAAAATCAATAGGATTTTCTCTCTTTTCTTTGGAATATTCTTCTTCTCTTTTAATGTTTTATTTCACACGTAAAAATTTTAAAGCACGCAAGACAAGATTTTTCTTAAGCGCCAGAATTTTAAAGAATGTTGGTCGGAAGTTTAAAGCACGCAATAATTAAGTTACCGGTAGAATTTTGCCACAAGATCCTGGCGGATCACATATTTTCTCAGTATTATAGCTGAAATTCTAATGATGGTCAAATCTTTTTATTATAAGATAAGTTGTGATCAAAATTAAAAAGTTTAGCTCTGTAAATTCAAAATGTATCAACAAATTGGGACAGAAGAAATAGTTAAGAAAAAATATACAACTTAAAATGATAACAGTAAAGCATACATTTGTTTGTACTTTATGCCAAATCGTAATACTCAAATTACACAAATAGCTACCTTTTGTTAGGTGAAACTGATCGTAAAACTTAACACTAATAATTCCATGATCTTGCCAATCTTGTGGCAGTTCCACAACCTGCCGAAACCCATGTCCCTATTGCTAGACACTTGGTGGCCCATTTCATGTGTAAATGAGCCAGTCAAATTAATGATTTAACAGGCCCAGTTAATGCAGCTTTCATACTTCTTCCACATCTACCGTCGGCAACCGTGCATCACACACTCACTTTAGTTATTATATCATGACATGGGGAAGATATGAACACTATGCATGGATTTGTTTATCGACAATTAATTCACTTCAAGACCGAGTCAGTATGGATTAAAAACTCAACAGATCACCAATCACCTTTCTATGAAATGCTTTAGTCAAACGAGTGGAATAACCGAATAATAGATTGAGATTGAACTATTATTGCCCTTGTAATATGTCTAAATTCCAGGATCAATCATCAAAAGTAGTTGATACATCTTTTTCGCTTGAAAGAGTTACATATTAGTAGCATTCAGTGTTGTGTTGTGTTATTTGTACATCATGCTCTTTATAATTTTAAAATTAAGAAATGATCTTTTAACATTTCTCATGTGTTGTGCTATTTGTACATCATGCTTTTTTATAATTTTAAATTTAAGAAATGATCTTTTAACATTTCTCATGTGTAAAAGACAAATTACGTGTACAAGTAAATCACTAATATGTGAAAAAAGAGATGGAGTCATAAAATAAAAAATAAGTTTATAAAGAGCTACAAAATCAATTGACATCATGTATGTGCAAATAATTAAACACTCTTCATAAACTGTTTATGGACAGTAATAGCGATTCTCAACCTGCTGATCATGAGTATTGTTACGCGACGCCTTTCTGGGATTTCTTAGAAGAACGATGTAAGGCTAAGCAACTGATGTCAGTACAGTTGCTGTCCGCCAACTGAGGTCCCCTCCGTACGCTAGACGAGTTTGTCAGTGTCGTACGAGAAAACCAATGTCAAGAGCAATTGAGAGAACAAAAATGAGAATTAAGAATGAAAGAAAGCTTGATTGGATTAATGAAAGTTATTACAGAAAAGCAACATGGTGTCGAGGGGAGAGACACCGGTACAAAGAATTGTTTGCTTGCTAGAAAGTTTTGATTGCTTGATCCCCCTTAATAATGCTTAAAAAAGAATCCAAAACTACAAAACTAGACTTGACTACGCTAGAGAAACATAATGGAAGTACATGAAATAAAACTACTCTATTTACAATGAAAATGACTTAGTCTTCTCTAAGGCGGTGGCATTGTCTTTGGCATCACGATCTGCGCGCGCAACATTGTTGGAATCTTCTTGCGGATTGGCGCTGGCGAGGAATATTGGTAGGGCGACAAAGGCACCTGCGTGCTTGTAACTTGGCGCGGCCAAGACCACGGGGACGTCCGTGACGCTAGGCATTGGGAGGCTTGCTAGGACGTCACGGGGCGCGCCCAAGGGGTCATGAGGCATGGTTGGAAAGCCGCCCATGACAGTATTCTCGCCGTTTCATTGTATATTTTAAATTATTTACAATATTTTTCAAATACAGAGCAAAAAAGCTAAATGGTGAGTACAATATTTTAATGGGTAAATCTCTTTGATATTATTATAAACTTTTGCCGAATTCAACAAACTCAGAAGGAAAGTAAACTAAGAAGTTAATAGTATTTCCGTTTTGTTATGGCTAGTTCTAAAAAATGAAATGTTACAGTTCGAAAGGATAAAATAGAAGTCATCTAGATTTAAGCTAGACCAAATAACCCAAAAAGCAAATAAAAGTAATTAAAATCAGGGTATTGTTATAAAATAAAAATAATGCAGTAAAATGTAAATAAGAAGAGATAGAAAGAAGGGAAAAGAGTTTTGTTCTTTCACTTTTGTGTATTTTTCCATTGCAATTACATGGCCTTTTATAGGCATAAAAAGTAAAGATGATTGACATAAAATAGGAAATTTAATCTTTCAACTATTAACAATATGGGCATCCAATATAGTATCCAATATAGCATCCAATGTAGTATCCAATGTACAAATTATTCATAACACTCCCCCTTGGATGTCCATGTAAGATAGTATGCCTCATTAAGAACTTAAAAAAAAAAATTGGGATGTACATAGTTATTTATAATATGTATTGCTTGTTGCCTCGTTAAAAACCTTACCAGGAAAACCCAGTAGGACAAAACCTTGGTTAAGGAAAAGAGTGCAGCGTGTAGTTACTCCCCCTGATGAAAAATCACTTAATGTCTCGAAGACGACGCATTCCAATCTTATATATCAGCTTTTCAAATATTGAGGTTGGTAATGCCTTAGTGAATAGATCAGCCAAATTATCACTTGAACGAACTTGTTGTACATCTATTTCACCATTCTTCTGAAGATCATGAGTGAAAAAGAATTTCGGTGAAATGTGTTTTGTTCTATCTCCTTTGATATATCCTCCTTTCAATTGAGCTATGCATGCAGCATTGTCTTCATACAATATTGTTGGAATATTCTCTTTCGAAGAAAGACCACATGTTTGCTGAATGTGTTGAGTTATAGATCTTAACCAAACGCATTCTCGACTTGCTTCGTGAATGGCTATTATCTCTGCATGATTTGAAGAAGTAGCAACCATAGTTTGTTTTGTCGAACGCCATGATATGGCTGTACCTCCACTTGTAAATAAATAGCCTGTCTGAGATCGACCTTTGTGTGGATCAGACAAATATCCTGCATCTGCATAACCAATCAATGATGGCTTGGATTCATTTGAATAAAATAAACCCATATCAATGGTCCCTTGGAGGTATCTGAATATATGTTTAATACCATTCCAGTGTCTTTGTGTTGGCGAAGTACTAAATCTTGCCAATAAGCTTACTGAGAAAGCTATATCTGGTCGGGAATTATTAACAAGATACATTAATGCCCAAATTGCACTAAGATATGGTACTTCGGTACCAAGAAGCTGTTCATCATTTTTATGAGGTCGGAATGGATCTTTCTTTATATCAAGTGATCTCACAACCATCGGGGTACTCAATGGATGTGCTTTATCCATA
>MU678781.1:18772-32073 GCA_026770625.1 Nicotiana glauca
CAGTAAAATGCAAATAAGAAGAGATAGAAAGAAGGGAGAAGAGTTTTGTTCTTTCACTTTTGTGTATTTTTTCATTGCAATTACATGGCCTTTTATAGGCATAAAAAGTAAAGATGATTGACATAAAATAGAAAAATTTAATCTTTCAACTATTCACAATATGAGCATCCAATATAGTATCCAATGTAGCATTTAATGTAGTATCCAATGTACAAATTATTCATAACATGTATATGTTTTTAACAAGATGGGGATCAACTAAAATGAGCGTTATTTACAAAGTGTTGTGTTGCATAGCTTTTATGTATATAACATGAAGTGCTGCCATGGCTAAAATCAGACGGAAAGAAGAGAAAGGGACTGAGGGGCTAAAGAAGAGCCGACAACTATTACTTTCCCGAGCCATAGAACATGCATCGCATTTATTGACTTTGTCCAAAATAAAGCTAGAGATTAAATTTAATTTTATACAAAGACGGGACACGTACATTTTAGTCGCATAGGAATTTTAAACCCTTTGCCTATCATTCCACCAAAGCAGGGCACACTCGCGCCTTAATTTGTGGCAGTGGGGGCGGCGGCGATATTGCCCCTCTTCCTCTTTCTACGCTGTAACTAAAGTTACTATGTGAAATCAAGATTTAATTTTACATAAGAAGATTGGCACATTATCGCCAGTACAATATCACACTGTTAAATACTTGAGAAATTTTTCATTAAAAAAAGAATTGTTTTACTTAATCAACACATATTGAACAAAAAGAAAATAGGAAGTTAGACATAATAGGTGTATAGGCCAAAATTTTCAAGCAAATAGAAAGCCCCCGCCCCTTTGAGCCGGAAAGCGTACCGGCTGTTTGAGTTGCGAAAGGGCCGCTTGCTTAATATTATTTAGATATATAATAATAATAGATAGATAATATTATATTATATATCTATCTATAAACAAAAATAAAAAACAAAAATAAAGAAAATCAGAAATTTTTCATTAAAAAAAGAATTGTTTTACTTAATCAACACATATTGAACAAAAAGAAAATAGGAAATTAGACATAATAGGTGTATAGGCCAAAATTTGACCACATGACCACGACAGCAACGACCCCGTCTTAATCATCTCATGAAAATAGTCGACAAACTCGGCTCCGACTCGTTATTGTTATTTCTAGCACGAGCAACGAGGCCGCAACCCTCCCACGATGAAGGAATGCCTCCTCGACCTAGCTACGACGAATCATGATAAGCTCATGGAGTTCTCGACTATAAATACAAGGTAAAAGAACGAAAATAGGGCCTTCTTCTCCACTATCCTAACAAGCCCTTGCAAAACTCTATGAAGAAAACCTTGCATCTACGTCAAGGGAAAAGCCTTTCTTTTTCTTTGGTCAATCACCCATCAAGGGAGAAGCATGATTATAATTCCCTGAACCTCTCCAAGGAGCGGCAGGATAAATCTCTACAATCAATAAAGCTCCTCAAATATTATTTCTGTCGGATATTTTTATGTTTTGTTTCCGTCTTCTGATCCAGTATTAATTATGTTTGCCTACGATTTACCCCTTCATCTCTTTTTTTTGATTGATTTGCTTAAAAAGTATTTAATAACTTTTGAGTCATACAATTTGGCGCCGTCTATGGAGATTTCCTAGTGAAAGCACATAGTTTCTTCCTGGTTCGAAGTCAAAGAAACACCCAAAAAAAAAAAAACAACTCAAACCAGAGTCAATGGCAGCGCATCGAGCAAGAAAGAATCGAATGCGTCAACGGGAGTCATAGTCCTTTGCCCCACCAATCTCGAGCAGCCTGAACGAGGAGAGCCCCCTAATCGCTGTCAGAAATGTGGGGTATTCCCCGCCTCACCCATCGTATTGTATCGGGTCGGAAGCCGGCGCAGAGAGATTCCAAACTAGGAATCAAAAATCACCACAAAGAAACCCGAATGCCACGGTCAAATGAACAACCATGACACGTACGACACAAGACCACAGGGCAAAACGAAGTCGACACATGACACCCGGGGCGTTGAACCATCGATGTATTTGACAGAACAAGGCTAAGTGCCTTCTCCATCAAAGTGAAAGTTCGACCTTGTTCGAAGCAAGTCAAAGGCTAAGCGCCTTCTCCATCAAAGTGACAGTTCGACCTCGTTCGAACCATGTCAAAGGCTAAGTGCCTTCTCCATCAAAGTTGGCAGTTCGACCTCGCTCGAACTGGGACAAAGGCTAAGTGCCTTCTCCATCAAAGTTGACCTCGTTAGAACCACGTCAAAGGCGAAGTGCCTTCTCCATCAAAGTTGACAGTTCGACCTCGCTCGAAATAGGACAAAGGCTAAGTGCCTTCTCCATCAAAGTTGACAGTTCGACCTCGCTCGAACTGGGACTAAGGCTAAGTGCCTTCTCCATCAAAGTTGGCAGTTCGACCTCGCTCGAACTGGGACTAAGGCTAAGTGTCTTCGCCACCAAAGTTGACATTTTGACCTCGCTCGAACTTGGATAAAGGCTAAGTGCCTTCTCCATCAAAGTTGACAGTTCGACCTCATTCGATCCAAGTCAAAGGCTAAGTGCCTTCTCCATCAAAGTTGACAGTTCGACCTCGCTCGAACTGGGACTAAGGCTAAGTGCCTTTGCCATCAAAGTTGACAGTTAGACCTCACTAGAACTGGGACTAAGGCTAAGTGCCTTCTCCATCAAAGTTGACAGTTCGACCTCGTTCGAGTTGCGACTAAGGCTAAGTGCCTTCTCCATCAAAGTTGATAGTTCGACCTCGCTCGAACTGGGAAAAAGGCTAAGTGCCTTCTCCATCAAAGTTGACAGTTCGACCTCATTCGAACCAAGTCAAAGGCTAAGTTCCTTCTCCATCAAAGTTGACAGTTCGACCTCGCTCGAACTTGGACTACGGCTAAATTCCTTCTCCATCAAAGTTGATAGTTCGACCTCCTCGAACTGGGACTACGGCTAAATTCCTTCTCCATCAAAGTTGACTGTTCGACCTCGCTCGAACTAGAACTAAGGCTAAATGCCTTCTCCATCAAAGTTGACAGTTCGACCTCGCTCGATTTGGGACTAAGGCTAAGTGCCTTTGCCATCAAAGTTGACAGTTCAACCTCGCTCGAACTGTGACTAAGGCTAAGTTCCTTCTCCATCAAAGTTGACAGTTCGACCTCGCTCGAACTGGGACAAAGTCTAAGTGCCTTCTCCATCAAAGTTGACAGTTCGACCTCGTTCGAACCAAGTCAAAGGCTAAGTGCCTTCTCCATCAAAGTTGACAGTTCGACCTCGCTCGAACTGGGACTAAGGCTAAATGTCTTCTCCATCAAAGTTGATAGTTCGACCTCGCTCGAACTGGGACTAAGGCTAAATGCCTTCTCCATCAAAGTCGACAGTTCGGCCTCGTTCGAACCATGTCATAGGCTAAGTTCCTTCTCCATCAAAATTAACAGTTCGAACTAAGTCAAAGGCTAAGTGCCTTTTCCATCAAAGTTGAGAGTTCGACCTCGCTCGAACTAGGACAAAGGCTAAGTGCCTTCTCCATCAAAGTTGACAGTTCGGCCCCGCTCAAACTGGGACTAAGGCTAAGTGCCTTCGCCATCAAAGTTGATAGTTCGACCTCGCTCGAACTGGGACTAAGGCTAAGTGCCTTCGCCATCAAAGTCGATAGTTCGACCTCGCTCGAGCTGGGACTAAGGCTAAGTGCCTTCGCCATCAAAGTCGATAGTTCGACCTCGCTCGAGCTGGGACTAAGGCTAAGTGCCTTCGCCATCAAAGTCGATAGTTCGACCTCGCTCGAGCTGGGACTAAGGCTAAGTGCCTTCGCCATCAAAGTCGATAGTTCGACCTCGCTCGAGCTGGGACTAAGGCTAAGTGCCTTCGCCATCAAAGTCGATAGTTCGACCTCGCTCGAGCTGGGACTAAGGCTAAGTGCCTTCGCCATCAAAGTCGATAGTTCGACCTCGCTCGAGCTGGGACTAAGGCTAAGTGCCTTCGCCATCAAAGTCGATAGTTCGACCTCGCTCGAGCTGGGACTAAGGCTAAGTGCCTTCGCCATCAAAGTCGATAGTTCGACCTCGCTCGAGCTGGGACTAAGGCTAAGTGCCTTCGCCATCAAAGTCGATAGTTCGACCTCGCTCGAGCTGGGACTAAGGCTAAGTGCCTTCGCCATCAAAGTCGATAGTTCGACCTCGCTCGAGCTGGGACTAAGGCTAAGTGCCTTCGCCATCAAAGTCGATAGTTCGACCTCGCTCGAGCTGGGACTAAGGCTAAGTGCCTTCGCCATCAAAGTCGATAGTTCGACCTCGCTCGAGCTGGGACTAAGGCTAAGTGCCTTCGCCATCAAAGTCGATAGTTCGACCTCGCTCGAGCTGGGACTAAGGCTAAGTGCCTTCGCCATCAAAGTCGATAGTTCGACCTCGCTCGAGCTGGGACTAAGGCTAAGTGCCTTCGCCATCAAAGTCGATAGTTCGACCTCGCTCGAGCTGGGACTAAGGCTAAGTGCCTTCGCCATCAAAGTCGATAGTTCGACCTCGCTCGAGCTGGGACTAAGGCTAAGTGCCTTCGCCATCAAAGTCGATAGTTCGACCTCGCTCGAACTGGGACTAAGGCTAAGTGCCTTCGCCATCAAAGTTGATAGTTCGACCTCGCTCGAACTGGGACTAAGGCTAAGTGCCTTCGCCATCAAATTTGACAGTTCAACCTCGCTCGAACTAAGACCCAGGTTGTGCCTTCGTCTTTAGTTAGACAAATTCAATCTCACTCATAAAAAAATAACAGAACCAAAACGCAAGACAAGTGGTGAGAAAGAGTTCTTTATGTATAGAGTCAGAAATGCGGGCTACTGCCGCTTATATCTAGTCCAGACAATAGTAAAAAAGAAGAAGAAGAAGAAGAAAACGACAACAAGGAACAAACAAATGCCGACGGGCATACAAATAAAAAAAGAGAGCAAACACAACAAAAAACGAAGCACCATCTTTCCTTCGCTCGGCGCCATTACCACCGTTGTTGTCATCATCCCCATAAAGCCCATCTTCATCACCACTCGTACCACCATCAGCTTCAGGCATTGCCACATCATAACCACAATTGGCACGAGCCTCACGAGCCTTCTGTCGCGCCTCCTCGAAAGTCGCTTCAGTCACGGTACCCGCTTTCCACAAGTTCTTGAAGATGTCACGATGAGCTTCAGCATAGACCTAAAGTTCATGAGCCTGGTAGGGAACAGTAGCATGTAACAGTCCAGCTCGGTCCCTCGACTGCTGGTTCTACTCCTCCAAGGCCGCCACCCGATCCGACAAAACTTGGGTCTCTTGATCAAAGACATTAATTCGCTTCTCGAGTCTCTCCTCCCTAAGGCCACAGTAGCCCTCTCTGATTCTCGCTCAAATTCGTGCACACGAATTACCTCATCCAATGTCGCTGCCTTCGTAGAAGCGTCTCTTTCCATGCGCTTTAAATCAGCAACCTCGCTCTCCAGCGCAGTCAGCTTCCCTCTCCATTCAGCGATCATCTCCGCCTCTCTGGACCGGATATGCTGCATCTCCAACTGCATCTCTCTTAACCTACACTGCAAGTGCTCGCATTCCGCAGCAACCCCTTTTTCGACCTCGAGCTCCTCATCCTTTAGTCGTATTTGCTCTTCAAGCTCGCTCTTGCTGCTAAGCACCTGCATCAGCACTTGGTCACGCTTCTCCAATTCCTCACCCAAAGCCCGATTGCAAGTATCGGTTATCAACTGTTCGTGCAACTCACGGCACTTGTCGCAATAGCGGTAATTTTTTTCCAACATCTGCAGGAAGATCCTCGAGCGGATGTTGACCATGCAAATGCTCTCCACCTCCAGCAAGTAAGTCTGCAAAACAAAATAGCAGTTAAACTAAAGCTCATGTTAAGACAGGGGATAAACGAACTAAAGTCAGACAACGTACCCGTAAGCCCATCACAGCCACTTCGTTCATCACTTCAACATCTGAAAACCCCCTCAGGGATTCGTTCTCAGCTTTCGAACATAATAAATCAAAATTGTGATACCAAGCTACTTCCCTGGTTCAATAGGTTCAAATCGGAAGAAATCTCAATGTAACGGGCCGACCCCTCTGTGCGCACTACCGAGTGGGTAATGCCCTTCTCAAACATTCATATATCATCAGGGTCCAAGTCAGACTCAAACTCATATCCGTCAACCACCACGTTCTTTCCCCTATCTGCTGTCGATGGTATGGTGTAACCTGCCGAGGGCGACAAGGGCTCACTCGAGGATATGACGGCGGCATCAAGGGCTCGATTCTCTGCCTCAACAGTGGGGACTTTTTACTGAGTCGCTATAATAGTGAAATTTTCCTTGCTTGAACTAGCGGGGACAGCTCCGACCAATCGATCCCCCTTAACGACAGACATCGTAACAACACCTCCCTCTAGATCCGCCGGGGGAGAATCCAAGTTGATTACTAACGGAGGAGCTGCCGCGAATGCTACCCTCCATCTCTTCAATGGCACTTCTTCCTCCCCGGCCAACGGTGAGTCAGTCCGAAGATGGACGGCCCCCGATGGCTCCTCGTCCTGAGACGTAGTCCGGCTCGGAGAGGCTACAATCGATGATTCTACCGACGTTGCCTTCGATGAAGGACAAGGTGCAGGCACTGCATTAAGTCAAGCGGATACAGCCGGCCGACGGAAAGCTAATTGGGGAGCTTTGACTCGATAAACTCTCCCTGACCGTGACAAACAAACATTCGATAGGTAAGATTGAAAGAAAAGAACGAAAAGGAAATAAGGCCATTGTCTCACCTGTCAGGGACCTACGCCCATATTTCCCCTAAAACGTCAACTATGTGCGAATTCCCGCAGTGTGGAAAGCACGGCCTCGACCCATTCTCGGATTCCCTCTAAATGAGGCGAGGGCAGCTTCTTGACTGCAGAGTATTGAGATAGATCAACGACTACAAGCATGAGAGGTGAAAAAGAGCAAAAGAGAGCATTCTACTAGTCAAAGGCGAGGACTTACGTGCAAAGTTCCACACTTCCGGGAACCCGGTCGGGTCGGCTACAAGATGTTCGGTCCGAACATAGAAAAAATTGTCAAAGAAGCGACGATTGGTTCTGTCGTCCATCTTAACCACCAAACCTTTCGACCTTCAGGGACGCGCATGGATCATAATGCCGCGAATCTTTTGAGGAGCGAAGAGACTGAGCACGTGCCTCAGAGTGACCTCCTTACCGGCCAGCTCCGCATATTTGACAAACATAAGGAATAGCTTGTATATATAAGGAGAGAGTTGGGCAGGGTACACCTCGTAGTAGCGGCAGAAGTCGACCACCAACATAGGGAGTGGGAGCGTGTACCCCACGAAGAAGGGATAAGCATAGAACGAACAAAACTCACGACGGTCAATCTGGACCATGTCTTCCCTCTTCGCAGGCATGATCTCGACGTAACTGGGGATGCCCCACCATTCCCTTAAATCCGCTATCCCAACTTCCCCCATTAGAGGAGGAATATTCACCTGCTCTATGCCACCATCGGCTTTGAAGTCTGCTATTACCTTCCCCGAACGGAACAAAATTTCTTCCACTGAAGGAACTTCTTCGCATTCCATCAGCTCCAAGTCGCTAGCTGCCAGAGCGAGATCCTCAACTGTCGGCGAGATAGCCGAAAGATTATCACGAGAAGAGTTTCCTGCCATTCTAGAATACATCGAAAATGGAGGAAGGAGCTTTGAGGAAAAGGTAAGGGAATCAAAATTCGCTGAGTATAAGGAAGTAAAGAGGATCTCCAGATGATAGAGAGGGAGATAGTCTGAAAACACTCTCAAAGACGAATGAGGGAAATTGAAAAAGAAATGGTAAATCCCTCTAATTTATAGAAGGCGAATTCTCTAGGACACAAAAACCAACGGTTGCCACTGAAAACTGGTCAGGCACGTAATGGTTCAGCTTTCCAAAACGTGCACCATAATGACTAACCGTGTGAAGCGATGCTTCTCTTGCCAAAATGCGAATCTGACCCTCTCCGATCGCGCCATGTACATGGTCCATCCACCGAGGTCGTTAGGACACAACCTCGGCGAACGGAGGGACTAACTGTATAGGCCAAAATTTGACCACATGACCACGACAGCAACGGCCCCATCTTAATCATCTCACGAAAATAGTTGACAAACTTGGCTCCGACTCGTTATTGTTATTTCTGGCACGAGCAACGAGGCCTCAACCCTCCCACGACGAAGGAACGCCTCCTCGACCTAGCTACGACGAATCATGATGAGCTCATGGAGTTCTCGACTATAAATACAAGGTAAAAGAACGAAAATAGGGTCTTCTTCTCCACTATCCTAACAACCCGAAAAGTGGATTGCAAAACTCTATGAAGAAAACCTTGCATTTACGTCAAGGGAAGAGCCTTTCTTTTTCTTTGGTCAATCACCCATGAAGGGAGAAGCATGATTGTAATTCCCTTAACATCTCCGAGGAGAGGCAGGGTAAATCTCTATAATCAATAAAGCTCCTCAAATATTATTTCTGCCGAATATTTCTATGTTTTGTTTCCGTCTTCTGATCCAGTATTAATTATGTTTGGCTACGATTTACCCTTTCATCTCTTTTTTTTAATTGATTTGCTTAATAACTTTTAAGTCAAACGACTGTTGAGTATTGACAAATCTAAGAATTATTTTGCCACCTAATTGGAAATTGTACAAAAAGCAAACAGGAGAATTTCATAAGAATTCGGTGTGCTATTGAACAATTAATGAATGATTTAACATTTCAATAATTGCATCAAATTGAACGATGGCATTTACATTAAAGATGGAGAAAATCCTATGACACAAAATAGGCCTACCATCACTAAATTGTTCATTCTTTCTCATTCAGTAACCGCAAGATTAGTCGTTAGCTTCCGTAAAAGAAAAGAGAAGGGGATATCATGAAAACATATATTAACCGCAACAAGTTTCACAGGGCCTTCTTCGGTGGGTCTTGATTTGGTAGTTGATAAAGTAAGATGCGGAAAAGTATTAAATTCCTATACTTTTCATCTATTAGCTCTAAGTATTCTTTGCGTGATTGCAGTATAATATTATTTTGGGAACAATAACTTTGTACGTATAATACTATATTGATTCCTAAAACTTGTTGAATTATACAAATGATTTGCCCTTGAAGTCAGGAGTAGTAAAATCTGGGTGTCTCTGTCGGTGGTAATAGTGAAGAGAACCCAAAATTGTTTTTCTTATACTCAAACGTCAGTTACACAAAGCGAAGCACCACTCCGCTAAAGAAATTAGAAATACTACTAAAGAATTCTATACTACCACTCTCACTTCTTCTCCATTTGCTCTGTTCTCTACTTTACAGCCATTTCTTGTCTCCAGCAATTCTCCCAATTTGCTAGATTCAGTCTCCATTTCTCATCAAATGCTTCCTCCTTACTCAGACGAGTCCCTTGAAGTCGATGAAACCCTACGCAAACCTCCCAAAGCCAATAACAACGACTTTCTCAAGAATGCACTGAGCAATTTCCAGTGCCAGATTTCTACTCACCCACGTTTCTGGCTTTTCACCTTCTTCCTCTTCTTCCAACTCGTTGTTCTCATATTTACCCGCAATTCCCCCTTCCCCTTTTCAACCCACTCCCCACCCCAATCCCTCCCCCACTTCCCTTCAGAAACCGCATTGTTTGCCGACTTACAGAAACCCCACCATGATCCAAATATTATTTATCCATTCGGAGATTCGGAATGCGAGTATGGTCGTGTTTATGTCTATAATCTACCTTCTAAATTTAACAAAGACCTGGCTTTAACTACCTGTGACGATCTAGACCCGTGGAAGTGGCAGTGTGGACTAGTCACCAATGACGGATACGGAAAGAGATCAACGGACCTCACCGGAATCTTGCCGGGAAATCTCTCAGCAGCGTGGTACAGGACAAATCAGTTCTCATCGGAGGTAATATTTCATTACCGGCTTTTAAACTACAGGTGCAGAACAAACGACCCTGATTCTGCTACTGCTTTCTACATTCCGTTCTACGCCGGACAGGCTGTCGGAAAATACCTATGGACCGATGAAATCGAAAATCGTGATTTGCTTAGCAATAAAGTACTGAAATGGGTCCAGAGGCAAAAGTACTGGAAAAAATATAACGGGTCGGATCATTTCCTAACACTGGGTCGGATAACGTGGGATTTCCGACGATTAGGTGACCCAGAGAAACTCTGGGGTTCCACTTTTCTAAATCGGCCACAGATGCAGAACGTTTCGCGTTTCACCATCGAGAGGGCTCCGTGGGATGCAAATGATATCAGTGTACCTTACCCTACTGGATTCCACCCTCACTCCGAGAAAGAACTCAGGGAATGGCAGAACTTTGTGCTTTCATATAAACGCACGAGCCTTTTCACGTTCATTGGTGCGGCGCGTGGGGATATCAACAGTGATTTCAGATCGAGGTTAATGAGTTACTGTAGAAACGAGTCGGAGTCGTGCCGAGTCGTGGATTGCGCCGTGACTCAGTGCTCTAACGGTTCGTCAGAAATCCAAAAAGCACTTTTGAGCTCCGATTTTTGCTTACAGCCGAAAGGGGACAGCTTGACTCGGCGGTCGGTTTTCGATTGCATGGTGACCGGTTCAGTACCGGTTTTTTTCTGGCGACGAACTGCTTACACGCAGTACCAGTGGTTTTTACCAGAGGAACCGGGTAGTTATTCGGTTTTTATAGATCCTGAAGCAGTGAGAAATGGGACGGCTTCCATCAAGGAAATATTGAAAAGTTACAGTAAAGATCAAGTAAGGAGAATGAGGGAAAAAGTAGTAGAAACAATTCCAAGAATAGTGTATGCAAGGCCAAGTGGAGGTCTAGGGAGTGTCAAGGATGCATTTGAAATTGCAGTTGAAGGAGTATTGAAAAGGGTCAAGGATGAAAATGAATGGAAGGAATACGTGGATAGGGGCAGTTGAAGATGATGAGTTCGTAATTTGGGAGATTTGATGAATGTAAAGTATATAATTCTTTCCCTTAATATTGAGTTATAAGTGTAATCGTATAAATACAGGGACAAGTTTGAAGCAGGATGGGTAATTCTGTGTGGCTGCTGCTGACATGATTCTCAGTTTTTAGAATCAGCCTAGGTTGCTGGATTATGGCTAGGATTTTACACATATACTATAATATTTCTAGAGATTTGACGAAATAGTGTTTATCTGCAGGTAAGAGTTATATTGATCAGATTTTGGCAATTTCTTTTCTGATTTTGTCTTTCAGTTGAATGCACTTTAATAAGGGCCAACATTTCTTCTTTTCTCTCACATTTATAGTACGTATTAACCTTTCTACCTAGTGCACACAAAGTACATTTTACCTTATCCTTTGTATCTAACAGTGTTTAGCTTCTCGTCGAGAAGCCAAGCCCCGAACTTTAAAAAGTAATGCATTTTAATCTATCAATATTCGCACTGAATTTTAGAAGGCAAAATAGCATATGTTTGAAGTTTACTATCCTTGCTGAAACAAAGGGAAAAAACTTAGAGAAAAATCTATCGTTTAAACTTTAAGGACGATATAATAAAATTATTGCTTAAACTCC
This sequence comes from Nicotiana glauca, assembly GCA_026770625.1. Lineage (NCBI taxonomy): Eukaryota > Viridiplantae > Streptophyta > Magnoliopsida > Solanales > Solanaceae > Nicotiana > Nicotiana glauca. Next base: position 30,351 of record MU678781.1, read on the forward strand.
ATTAATAATATTTTCATTTGGGAAAAGGAATTGAGATCGTTTTGCTGATATGAAAGAAAGATCATGGTAATTATGTAAATGACATAATTCAACGCGCATTAAAAAGTATAATCTCTAGCGGAAGGGAAATTAATGCGTTTGATATGTAGATTGAACTTTTCCTAAAATCTCAGCAACTTCCATACACATTCAACTACTTCATTTGCAAGAGATATTTTTCCATCACTTCCATGTGTTAAAATGATTTGAAATTTAGTTGTAATCACCATATTAAAATTTATCAGCTAATTAATACTTGCTTCGTTTCACTTTAAATGACACATTTTTCTTATTAAAAAAAAAGACACATTTTTATATTTCAAAACAATTTAACTTTAAACTTTTTATTTTATCTTAAAAAAGTGAAGGTACAATCTTCTCAACTAGTTTAACTAATAGTGAAGAGAGAAAGCAAAGCTGTGGTAAAATGCATAAACCTGACTAAAACTGTCCAGAACATAGAACGGAGAAGTGTCAAAAGATGTACATCATCGGAGTTTCCAGGAGCTTGCTTTGCTTGGTTATCACTCGATTTGGGTCTAGAAGGTGTAGAAATCTTGGCTTACAACCAGCCAATGAGGGATTATGCTAATATCAAGACCATACCAAACTTTGACCCTACAGTTGATAGGCTAAAATGATTCTTTGAAACGCTTAACACGTTGGAGCAGCATGAGAATATTCTTAGAAGCTCAATTGAGCTTTTACTTTGTTGGTCAAAGTTTGATTTCTCTCTTCCCCCATATTTTCTTCCCCTAGCTCTAATTTGAAAAAAAAATATTGGAGCAGCATAATATTAACAAGGTTGAATACATATGCGGCCCCCGAAACTTATCCGTTTTTTTTACACTTATAAATGTCCATGTTTTTTGGCTCCAACCTGTCGTTCCTTATCATGTCCAGCTTTTATTTTAATATTAAAGGAGGAAGAGAAAAATGATTATTATTGTAAGATGAACTAGTGGAGAACTTGGGGCAGAAACAAAAGAAGGATGTAACACATATACAGGACCGTTGGTCTTTGTTGACTCAGAAACCCATCATATATAAACCAAGCAAGTGCAACAAGGTTCAGATATGCCCTAAAAAACAGAAAATGGAAGCAACTTTGTTGTATACTTCACTCTCTATTTTCTTTTTACTTGTAGCTCTGAAACTTGTTTCCTCAAGACGAAGACAAGTTATTAATCTCCCACCAAGCCCAGCACTTAAACTTGCTATTATAGGCCATCTCTATCTCGTAAAACCACCTCTATATCGCACTCTTGCTAATCTCTCAACTAAATATGGCCCTGTTTTCTCCCTTCATTTTGGTACCCGTCTTGTTTTGGTAGTGTCCTCCTCATCTGCTGCCGAAGAATGCTTTACCAAAAACGATATCGTCTTGGCCAATCGCCCCCGTTTACTAATCGGCAAATACATAGGCTATAATTATACTACTCTCGTTGGTTCCCCTTATGGTGATCACTGGCGCAACCTTCGCCGTCTTTGCGCTCTTGAAATTTTCTCCACTAACCGTCTCAACATTTTTCAGCCAATTAGACAACATGAAATCAAGCTTCTTGTTCATAGAGTGTTTAAGAACTCGGGTGGAAATTTTGGGACTCCTCTTGTGATGGATTATAATAAGCAGCGGAAGCAATCCCAGTATCAAAATCACATGTAATCTAGACAACTAGCATAA
>MU678785.1:0-62550 GCA_026770625.1 Nicotiana glauca
TCCTAATTAATCCCCTTTTATTTATTTTAATTTTTTTTGGAATTCTTTACTTGGGGTAAAAATCACGTGCTCACAATGCCTATTTGAACTCTATGCAGTATGTTTAGTGAAATTACTTGTCCTTTTTTATGTGAACTTAGCCTAAACTGTAGGTCTCCTTATTGTAACTATTATTTATATTAATTGAGCTACAGATTTACTTTGGGACTACAAAACGGTATTCTGAAAGATACCCTTGCACATTTACGTTTGGGACTATGGGACGGTACCCTGGGAGATCCCCTGTTGCTATAATTATGTTCTGAGTTGTTGGCTTTCATTGAATTTTATTCCTGTTAGATTTCCGTACTTATTTTACTGTAATATTTCCTTACTATCTTATTTAATTATACTTATACTAGTAGGGCTCTGACCTAACCTCGTCACTATTCGACCGAGGTTAGGCTTTGCACTTATTGGGTACCGTTGTGGTCTATTCGTGCCCTTTCCTACAAATGTTTTTCATGTGCATACCAAGTTCTATGTACCAGCCTCGAGACTAGTTTCATGGTTGCTTCTTCAGAAGACTTCAAGGTACATCTGTCGCGTCCGCAGATCTCGGAGTCCCCTTATATCCCCTCGTGTTGATTTTCCCCTTATTTTCTTTAGGAATAAATGTATAGAGCAGTTAGAAACTCCTAGAAGCTTGTGACATTGGAACATTCTGGGTTTTGGGAAAAGTGATTCTTGTATATGATGAGCGGCATCGTTTCGTCTTAGTAACAATATTTGTTAGATTTTATCTTTGTATTTCTATTTCATTTTTGCAATATTAGGCTTACCTAGTCGTAGAGACTAGCTACCATCACGACAGTTGACGGAGGGAGAACTTGGGTCGTTACAAGTTGGTATTAGAGCCTAGGTTCATAGGAGTCGTGAGTCACAAGCTAGTTTTTTAGAGTCTCGCGAATCGGTACAGAGACGCCTGTACTTATCTTTGGGAGGCTATGGAACTATTAGAAAAATTCCAATTCATTTGATTCCTTGTTGTGCGAGATTTATTGACTTCGAAATTCTAAACATTTGTCTTTTATTCACTCACATATGGTGAGGACACGTTCTACCAGAGTTGACCAAGCACCCGCGCCCCTTGTTAGAGTCGCCCAAGGCCGGGATTGGGGCCGGGGCCGGGGCCGAGGTAGAGGCTGAGGACGTGTGCGTGGTTTATCCAGAGCACCCGTGCGAGCTGCTGCAGAGGAGCCACCAGTAGTTCCAATCGGAGCACATGCACCTGATACGCTTAATACTACAACTCCAGCTCTCCAGGAGACCCTTGCCCAGTTCATGAGCATGTATAACATTCTAGCTCAGGTAGGGTTGATTTCCCTTGCTGCAACCACATCTCAGGCCAGGGGAGGAGCACATACATCTGCCACCCATATTTCAGAGAAGTGGGTTCAAGTTGATCCGATCCTATAGGTTATACCGGTACCGCCTGTAGCCTTAGTTTAGCTTGAGGTAGGGCAACATCTTTAGAGGAGGAGCGGTGGAGGCTTGAGAGGTACAAGAAGTGCGACCCTCCTACATTCAGTGGTCTAGCATCAGAGGATGCTCAAATATTTTTATAGGAGTGCCCATGTCCTCCACACTATGGGCATATCAGAGTAGGTGGGGTTTCTTTCACTACCTTTCAGCTTCGAGGAGTAGCCTATCAGTGTTGGCATACTTATAAGTTGGACAGTCCGAATGAGGTAGCTTCTCTTATATAGACTCAGTTCTTAGACATATTTTTGTGAGAGCATGTCCCTCAGAGCCTCAGGGATGCATGACACGTGGAGTTTGAACGGTTGTGCCATGATACTATGACTGTTTCAGAGTATGCTGTTTGTTTTAGTGACTTGGATAGACATGCACTGACTTTGGTTCCTATAGTTTGCGAGAGAGTTCGCCGGTTTATTAAGGGGCTAATTCCCAGCATTAAGACTAGCATGGCCTAAGAAGTTAGATATAGATATCGCGTATTAGTAGGTGGTGAGTATTTCTAGGAGAGTAGAGGGAATGCTTGCTCGGGATAGGGATGAGAGAGAGAGAGAGAGAGAGGCCAAGAGGTCTCGAGAGTCGGGCCATTATTCTGGTGCTTGTGCCTCAGTTGCAGTTCGTTGTGGTAGGGGTTACGTGAGCTGCCCCGTTCATTCAGCTCTTCCAGTGGTATTGCAGCTCCTCCTAGACCTCATGATCCTTATTATGCACCTCCAGTATCTAGTGTACCTTCTACACGGGGTGCCTTTATCGGTCAGTCCAACAGACCTGGCTCGAGCTAGTCACATCCCCCACTTCCTCCTAGAGCTTTTTTTGAGTGTGGCGACACTCGCTATATGGTGAGGGATTTCCCCAAACTTAGGAGGGTACACCTCTACTGACTTCTCAGCTATGACGTGCTCCACTAGGTCTTCAGGCTATGATCACAGCACCAGCTACCAACCCACCTGCTCAACCGGCCCGAGGTGGAGGTCGGGGTGGTAGAGGTCTCCCTAAAAGAAGAGTCCAGGCTAGATACTATGCCTTTCCTGCTCGTATAGAGGCTGTTTCTTCCGATTCTATCATTATAGGTATTAGTCCAATCTGTCATAGAGATGCATCAGTTCTATTCGATCCAGGGTCCATTTATTCTTACGTGTCAACTTATTTTGCCCCGCATTTAGGCGTATCTCAGGATTCTTTGAGTTACCCTATTTTTGTGTTTACTCATATGGGAGATTCTCTTATTGTGTACCGTGTGTATTGGTCGTGTTTGACTACTCTTAGTGGTTTTGAGACTAGAGTCGATTTGTTATTTCTCAAAATGGTAAATTTTGATGTTATCTTAGGCATGGACTGGTTGTCACCCCATTATGCTATTTTTTTATTGTTACACCAAGATCGTAATGCTGGCTATGCCAAGTTTACCGCTATTAGAGTGGAGGGTTACCTTATATTACACTCCCAGTAGGGCTTTTTCATTTCTTAAAACTCAGCGAATGGTTGAGAAGGGCTGTGACACATATCTAGCTTATGTGAGAGATTTCAGTATTGATACCCATATCGTTGATTCAGTCCCAGTAGTGGGGGATTTCCCTAGTGTGTTTCCAACGGATCTTCCAATCATGTCACCCGACATATATATTGATATTGGCATTGATTTGTTGACAGGAACTCAGCCCTCTATATTCCTCATCGTATGAACCCTCCTAAGTTGAAGGAGTTAAAGGAACAGTTGTAGGAATTGCTTGATAAGGCTTCATTTTTCCCAGTGTATCACCTTGGGGTGCTCCTATCTTGTTTGTGAAGAAAAAGGATGGTTCTATGAGTATGTGCATTAATTATCGCCAGTTGAACAAGGTTACGATGAATAACTGATATCCTTTGCCTCGTTTTGATGACCTATTTGATCAATTATAGGGTGCCCGAGTGTTTTCCAAGATTGACTTGTGTTTAGGTTATCATCAGTTGAACATTTGGGAGCCAGACATCTCGAAGATTGCTTTCGGGACTCGGTATGGTCATTACGGGTTCCTTTTATGTCATTTGGGCTAAGGAATGACCCAACAACATTTATGCATTTGATGCATAGTTTATTCCAACCTTATCTTGAATCATTCATTATTGTCTTAATTGATGACATTCTGGTGTACTCCCGGTGTCGTAAAGATCATGAGCAGCACCCGAGGACAATGCTTCAAACCTTGAGAGAAAAGAAATTATATGTAAAGCTCTCAAAATATGAGTTCTACTAGATTTAGTGGCATTCTTGGGTCATATGGTATCGAGTGAAGGATCAAGGTGGATCTAAAGAAAGTGGAAGCAGTGCAGAGTTGGCCCAGACCATCCTCAGCTATAGAGATCTGGAGTTTCCTTGGTTTGGTGGGGTATTACCATCGATTTGTTGAGAAATTTTAATCTATTGCAACACCCATGACCAGGCTGATCCAGAAAGGTGCTCCATTCAGGTGGACAGAAGAGTGTGAGGAGAGCTTCCAGAAGCTCAAGACAACTTTGACTACAGCCTAATATTTGTATTGCCTTTAGGTTTGGGGTATTATATAATTTATTGTGATGCGTTGCGAGTTTTGCAGTGTTGATGTAGGACTGAAGGGTGATTGCTTACGCGTCCAGACAGTTGGAGGTTCATGAAAAGAACTATCCTATCCATTACCTTGAGTTAGCTTCTCTTGTTCATGCCTTGAAGATTTGGAGGCGCTATTTGTACGGTGTCCTTTGTGATATTTACACTGATCATCGGAGTTTGCAGCATCTATTCAAGTAGAAGGATCTTAATTTGCATCAGAAGAGGTGGTTGGAGCTGCTTAAGAATTATGATATCACCATTTTTTACCACCTGAGGAAGGCTAATGTGGTGGCCAATGCTTTGAGTCGTTGGGCAGAGAGTTTGGGGATTTTAGCTTATCTACCAGCAACAGACAGGCATATAACATTGGAAGTTTAGGCCTTAGCTATCCGGTTTGTGAGATTGGATATTTTTGAGCCTGGTCGAGTATTGGCTTGTGTGGTATGTCGTTCTTCTCTTTATGATCGTATCAGGGAGTGTCAGTATGATGGCCCCCATCTACTTGTCCTTAGGGACATGGTCCAGTACGGTGATGCTAGGAGGTCACTATTAGAGATGATGGTGCATTGAGAATGCAGGGCAGGCTATGTGTGCCTAATGTAGATGGTTTGTGTAAGTTGATCCTTGAGGAGGCTCGTAGCTCGCAGTACTCTATTCATCCGGGTGTCGTGAAGATGTATCAGGACTTGATGCAACATTATTGGTGGTGTAAGATAAAGAAGGATATAGTGGAGTATGTTGCTCGGTGTCTAAATTGCCAACAGGTGAAGTATAAGCATAATCGACCGGAAACCATAGTGATCATTTTCGCTCCGGAATCTCGATGCTTTGGAAGTATCACGGCGATCCATTTCACGTGTTGGATTTTAGTACGGTCTAGTTGTACAAGGATCTATCCTATGTTGAGGAGCTTGTGGCTGTTGTAGACAGGCAGGTTCGAAAGCTGAGGTCAAAGAACATTGCATCAGTAAAGGTTCAATAGCGGGATTAGTCAGTCGAGTAGGCGACTTGGGAGACCTAGCAGGGTATGCACAGCCGTTATCCTCATCTTTTCACCCTTCAGGTATGTCTCTATGCTCGTTCAAGGACGAACGACTATTTTAAGAGGGGAAAAATATAACAACCCGGCCGGTCATTTTGAGAGTCAGAGCCACAATCACCCATTAACTACTTTCCTCGTATCTATTTCTGCTATTGTGACTTGCGGGGATGTTTTTTTTTGGTTTTTGAAGTGTTTGGGATGCTTAGTCCCTAAATAGAAGCTTAAGTCTTATAATTTGGTCCGTAGTCAAAAAAGTGTAAAGACGGTTCTGGAATGGGATTCTGTCGATTCTGTTAGCTCCGTTGGATGATTTTGAGCTTAGGGTCGTGTCCGGATTGTGATTTGGAGGTATGTATCTCATTTTAGCTTGAAATGGCGAAAGTCAAATTTTTAGAGTTTTGGATCGGTAGTGGAATTTTTATATCGGGGTCGGAATCCAATTTCGGAAGTTGGAGTAGGTCTATAATGTTGAATATGACTTTGTGTGCAAAATTTCGGGTTAATCGAACGTGGTTTGGTTAGTTTCGGCATCAGTTGTAGAATATTGAAGTTTCAAGTTCTTAAAGTTTGGATTGGAGGGCGATTCATGATTTTAGCATTATTTGATATGATTTGAGGGCTTGACTAAGTTTGTATGGTGTTTTAGGATTGGTTGGTATGTTTGGTTGAGGTCTTAAGGGCTTCGTGTGTGTTTCGGATGCTCAAAGGGTCATTTTGGGACTTATAAGGATAGCAGATTTTGCTGGTTTTTCTGTTGCAGACATTTGTTCTTCGCGTTCACGAAGTGAAGCTCGCGTTCGCAAAGAAGAACTGGGTCAGGAAGAGAATTATTTTCTTCGCGTTCACGAAGGTTGGCCAGGGGAAGCATCGCGAACGCGGGGAGTTGAACACGTTCGCGAAGAGGAAGGTGGAACATCTGGGACCTCAAGAATTTGCTCTTCGTGTTCACGAACGTCCGGTCAGCTGAATCTATGCATTCGCGAGAAGGAACTCGTGTTCGCAAAAGAGGAAAACTAAGCAGTGGACTTTTGTTCTACGCGAATGCGAGGTGGTGGTCGCATTCGCGAAGAAGGGCGTACCTGGGCAAATTTAAAGTAAAAAAAATGAGGGTTTGAGTTCATAACACAAAATTTGATTGAGAGCTCGGAAAAAAGCAAAATTTGGAGAGATTTTCATAGGAATTTGTGGGTAATGATTCCTAACTCCTTTATGATTATATCCCACTAATCTATGCTTGATTTCATCATTTAATTTCGGATTTGGGGTGGAAAATTGGAAAAATTTGAGAAAAGTTCTTAGGCCGAATTTTGGGATTTTGATCGAGATTTTAGTATCGGATTTATGTAAATTTGGTATGGTTAGAATCATAAGTGAATGTGTGTTTATAATTTTTGACTTTTAACCAATTCTGAGACATGGGATCAGGGAGAATTTTCGAACATTTTTTTATTTTCTTGCCTTAAATTTGATTTCATTAGCTATTTCTTGTAGCTATATTTACGTTATGTAATTGATATGGCTAAATTTAGGCCATCCGGAGCCGAATATTTGTGGAAAGAGCATTGTTTCGGATTGAATTCAGCTTGGTTTGAGGTAAGTGGCTTGTCTAACCTTGTGTGGGGGAACTCCCCTTAGGATTTGGTACTGTTTGATGTATGAGCAACGTGTACGTGAGGTGACAAGTACGTATACAGGCCATTTGTTGTAAAATTCTGATTTTTCACTCAGTCATAATTTGTTTTCTCCTTGTTTGAACTACAATAGCATATGTAACTACCTTGTTTAGATTAGAAAAGCATGCCTACGTATTTTAAATGCCTATTTGAACTCTATGCAGCATGTTTAGTAAAATTACTCTTTTTCTTTGATGTGAACTTAGCCTAAGCTGTAGGTCTCCTTGTTGTAACTGTTATTTATATTGATTGAGCTGCATATTTACTTTGGGACTACGTAACAGTATTTTGGGAGATCCCCTAGCACTGCAAATTCACTTTGGGCTTCGGAACGGTATTCCGGGAGATCCCCTCTATACATTTATGTTTGGAACTACGGGACGGTATCCCGGGAGATCCCTTATTGCTATAACTATGTTCTGAGTTATTGGCTTTCATTGAATTTTATTCCTATTAGATTTCCGTACTTATTTTACTGTATATTTCCTTTGTCTCTTATTTCACTGTATTTATGCTAGTAGGGCCCTGACATGATCTCGTCACTACTTGACCGAGGTTAGGCTTGGCACTTACTGGGTAACGTTGTGGCGTATTCATGCCCTTTCCTGCACATATTTTCCATGTGCAGATCCAAATTCTAGCTGCCAGCCTCGAGACTATTTGCGTGGCTGCTACTTCAGGAGACTTCAAAGTACATCTACCGCATTCGCAGATCTCGGAGTCCCCTTCTATCCCCTTGTGTTGAATTTCCCCTTATTTTCTTAAGACTTAAATGCATAGAGTAGTTAGAAACTCTTAGAAGCTTGTGACATTGCGACATTTTAGGTTTTGGGAAAAGTGATTATTGTATATGCCGAACGACATCGTTTTTGCTTATTAACTATATTCGTTAGCTGTTATCTTTGTGTTTCTATTTCATTTCCGCAATATTAGGCTTATCTAGTCGTAGAGACTAGGTGCCGTCACAACAGTTCACAGAGGGAGAACTTGGATCGTGACATTTCTAATCTCATAATTATACCATTGTCTAGTTTATATGTATTTGATGCCTAGTAGACTGTCTATATTACATCCTTTGGGTACTACTCTTCCTGGAATCCTGCGTAAATGCGGGATGCTTTGTGCAATGATTGTCTTCCCTAGATTTTATATGAATACTAGATACTTTATGCAACGAGCTATCCTCTTTAATTGGCAAAAGATTATCCATAGGTCCTTAGTGCCTACCCACTTTGCTTTTATTTCTTTTACATCTTGAATTATAGCAAAAAATTTATTTTGATAACCGAAGTAAATGAGAGACTGAAAGATATTTCATTGGTAAATCACTAAATAAAGTTGGTATCTTTTATGCAATAGGTGCAATGTTTGATCTCACGATCTTTCTTTTCTTTTTCTTACCCCAAGCCTAATAACACTCAACTTCGATCAGTTGATTATATGGTGTAAATAAAGAAAATACGATTTCAGGAAATTGTAAAATAAACACAGACAAACGCAATTTTTTGGTGATCCATTTAGGGAACGGATGCAGTGCAGAAATTGTGGATTAATTCGAACTTAAAATCTTAAGCTTAGACCTTATATATGTTGGTAATCTGTGTTCGAAATTAGAAAATCAGAGAAGCAAAGAAACATTAGTGTAATAAACAAAACAGAAAAAATAATTCTGAATCCACCGAATGCACAGTGTGTCCATAAGGAATTTAAACCCCTCACTGTTGCCCAAGGTATACGGATTAATTCCTCCCAGGATAGAACGTAATAACTATTCTGTGACAGCGACACTTCAAATCACAGAACTTCAGCGAACTCAACAAACGGAGCAAATCACACTTGACACTTATATTTATTTAGAAAATAATGCAACAATATAGAAAAGAGGGGAGAAGATTTCAGATTTTCCATATCTGATTTCATGTCTGAAAAATGAGGTCAAGCCTCTAAATTTATAGACAAAGGAAGGGTGATTTGGTGAGGTGCAATCTAAAAGGCGCCTCTTTCATTTCTCATTCACACCCCTTAATAAAAATGCAACAATCCCCCACATGAATGAGGAATGATCATATTAGGAAAAACATGCATGAAAATACTGTGTGATTCACAAATAAGGATTAATCGCATCTGGATAAGTAGGTTTCTCTTTGAACTTTCCGTAGTGAACTTATGTTGGATATACTCGGTCAATCGGTAGATTTGATATCTTTGAACCGTCGAACTTTGGTGTATACCTAGACAATCATAAGTCACACAATTAACCCTTAACCATCTTTGGTTTTCACGGTTGTATTCGTTTCAGCTATGAACACCACCTAGTTTCATGAGTTCTTAGAGAATGGGCCTTTACTTTCATTCCCCTTAAATCGGCTTACAGTTAACACTCACATAGGTGATTTCTAAACGTTTAATCCTATAGACACACTATCTGGTTATATCCTCCCAGACTTAGAAAATCATTAAAAAGCTTTAAGCTTTATTGACTCATCAAAAAGCCTTAATGCTTTACCTTGATTTCTGAACATTGTCTTCATCACGAGTTTGAGTTATTTGACAATGTTGAACCGTCATTCATAATTTCGTTTGATATCATTGAACTTAGCTCTTGGGATCTCCAGTCTGCTAGGTCGAGTTACCCCCATAATGACTTGTCCTAGGCTTTAGCCCCATTCCCTTCAATGATATTTCAACTACCTCTATAGATAGGCCTTTTGTAAGGAGATCTGACACGTTATCTCTTGACTTTACGTAGTCAATCGTGATAACACCACTAGAAAGTAGTTGTCTAACGATATTGTATCTCCATCGAATGTGACGAGATTTTTCGTTATACATAACGCTCCTTGCCCTGCCTATTACCGATTGACTATCACAATGTATACACAGAGGTGCCAAAGGTTTGGCAAAAATGGAATATCTTTCAAGAAATTCTAGAGCCATTCAACTTCTTTACCGGCCTTATCTAAGGCTATAAATTCAGCATCCACTGTAGAGCGTTCAATACACATTTATTTGGACGATTTCCAAGATATCGATCCTCCACCGACTGTTTAGAATCGGTTGAACCGGCGATCTAATTTGCATCACTATACCCCTATATTATCGCGGGACACTTATTGTAGTCCAAAGCATAATTTAGAGTATATTTCAAATACTTCAAAACTCGTTTCATTGTCATGAAAGTTCAATGTAAACTTTCTTATGTCGTAGACTAATAAGTACCGACTTTCGATTGCATATCAGATTATTAACTACACTTAATGTATCAACCGTATATTATAAAAATAGCTGGAATGATTGGCAATCACTCCGCATTTCAAGCATTTGTATGCTATTTATTCATACGTCTATATGATATATAACTTATAACACCTTCATTTATGAAACAACTCCAATTTGCAATAGATTTTGATCATGTTCATTGGTTGGTTTACCTCATTATAGATCAACGTATTAATACATTCGTTCATGAACGATCATGTCCATATAAAAACGTACAAATGTATCTTTCTATGAAAAGTCACAACTTTCAAAATGACATCATTTCATAAAAGAACTAAACAATATAAATTTTTAATAAAGAAAATGATCTTTCGAGAAAGGCACGTGACCCACTTCCAAATTAGTAGTTTCATCAACTAGTCTTCATTAAGACTAAACAGTTGATGAATTTACCAACTACCATATCAATGGGGTTCAAAATTATATCATTTAGATATTATGTCTAACATTGACTTTTGTCATGCATAAGCAAAAAGCCCCCACATTTTAAATATTTCATCAACATATCATCTACATATAATCAAATAATGACTATATGAATTGAGGTATTCTTAACGTAAACACATGTGTTTACACTTATTAATTTTTGAAATCATTTGACAATATTATTTGGTCAAATCTGGCATGTCATTGTTTGGGTGCTTGTCTTAGTCTGTAAAGTGACTTAACAAGTCGACACATTTTCTTTTCTTTTCCAGGAACCACGAACCCTTCAGGTTGTTCCATCTAAATTTCTTCCTCCAAATCTCCATTTAAGAAGGTTTTCTTTAAGTTCATCTGATGGATTTCAAGGCCATACACGGCGGCTAACACTATTAACACCCGAGTAGATGTAATCCTCGTTACTGGTGAGTATGTATCAAAATAATCAAGACCTTCTCGTTGTCTAAATTATTTGACAATTAACCTTACTTTATATTTGTCAATAGTACCATTAACTTTTATTTCCTTTATGAAAATCCACGTAGAATGCAAAAGTTTATTTTTTGGAGGAAGATCAACCAATTCCCAAGTATGATTACTTAATATGGATTCTATCTCACTATTGACTGCCTCTTCCAATATTATGCTTCCGAGGAAAATAATATTTTTTTAAATATTTGAGGCTCATTTTCCTATAAGAATGTCAGAAAATCCGGTCCAAAGAAAGTAGTTATCCTTTGACATTTACTACATCTTGGAATTTTCTAATTCAACGTACTTTCCTTTGCTTCTTCCTGATTTCACTTAGATATTTTACTAGACGACTCACATTCTTTTTTATACGGATAAATATTCTCAAAGAATTCAGCATTATTTGATTCGACAACTGTATTAATATGAATGTCGGTATTTTATAATTTATGAATCGGAAAAAAATATGCCTTACTATTTTTTGCATATCTTATCAAAAGGAAGCAACGGTGTTCGGTCCGATTTTTATCCTTTTGGATTTAAGAACTTACACTTTACCCAAATACTCCCCACACTTGGAAATATTTCAAGTGGGATTTTCTTCTTTTTTATTTTTTATATGGAATGGAATGTGTGTTGCTATGGGGAACGTGAATGAGTATTCGGTAAGCTGTAAGCATAGCTCCCCCGCCCCTAAGTTTTGGGTAAACCAGAACTTATCAACTAGGCATTCATCGTCTCCTTTGACGTTCTATTCTTTTTTTCCGTAATTCTATTAGATTGCGGTAACTAAGGGGCGATCATTTGGTGAATAATTTCATATTCCAAACATATTTTTTCAAAAGGAGATTCATATTCAACTCCCCTATTATGTTGTTGAGCCAACCACAAGAATTGTTGGTTGTGTCACGGCATAGCCAGAATTAATAAATGGTAAAATTTTAATCTTCAAACCAATCTGACACATTCAGAATTAATAAACTGTGATGTTTTCAATCTTCAAACCGAGTAACATCTGATACAACTAGATTAAATAAACTGTGAAGTTTTTAATCTTCAAACTGAATAATATGTGACACAAATAAACGATGAAGTTTTTAATCTTCAAACTGAATAATAAATTGGAGTAGAAAATCACTAAGATTTTAATCTCCAAAACGAGTATAAAGTCACTTAGACTTTAATTTCTGACAAATGAGTAGAAAGTAACAAAGACCTTAATCTCAACAAACGAGTACATAATCACGCAGCTTTTGATCTCGAAGCAGGAGTAGAAAATCACGAAGATTTTACTCTCCAAAATAAGAATAGAAAATCACGAGGATTTTATCGCTTCAAATGATTTTCCAACTAAACCATTATAGTATTTAAATAGTTCAATAGTTTCATCTTTTTCTCTAATCAAACACATATATGTTCATCTTTACATATATTATATTCATGATCTCAAGAATACTTTCAAGTATCAATGTAAGCCTAATTCATATCTTAAAATATTGAAAATAATCTTCCACATAATTTATGCATGCTAACCAACTATATGGTATATACATAAAATCAATTTTATTTGAAAAATGGAATAATAATTTTCTTTCAATAATATGTTATTCCGAATCCTAGCATGCAAACCAGATATACTTTGAGATCACCACATAAGCACATCTATCCAATATTTATAGAAAATTAATTTCATAAATCATAATGGATAGTAAATTAAAGAATGAATATGGTAAAGAATATATAACCTGATATTTATGCCACTGCTCATATTAATTCATCGCTGAAGCGAACACATTGAAATATCGTGACAACAGTGAACGACGCAAATGCACCCTTTTATTTGTACTTCTGGAACAGCGTACTTTTTCACCATATCATCGGGCAATTGCTTTTGTAAGCACAAAGATTCTTATATTTGTTTCACCGTACCATAAGACTATCTATTTCCAGTAAATAATTAACAGTCAGTCTTAGTGGAAAGGTAACCAACTCATACCTCTTTGTAGAACATTTCTTTTTGGCTTCATGCCAGTTGACACTCTGTGTTGTAGATTTGTATATATTAATTTTCATAATAGTCAATGAAAAAGAGAAGAAATTTCTTTTGTCAAATTAACTAGTATTGTTGGCAGAAGTATACCAACTTCAAAATTGCCAAACAAAAGTAATAAAGTCGGCATGCCATTTCAGAACAATTTACTACAAGACATTTTTTCCTGTTCGGTTCCTTCGATACTAGGCCATATAAGAACCAGAAACAAAATTCTTTCTCTGCCAAATTTTGTAAGATGAAGCGACAGAGATTGCAAACGATTTTTCGAGTCAAAAAACTCTTAAGTCTCGCGAAACAAAATATAAAATGAACACATAAATATAAATAAATTTGAAATATACACCAAATTATGCTTTGCACTACAATAAGTATCCCACGATAATAGAGGGGTATAGTGATGCAAATTAGATCACCAGTTCAACCGATTCTAAACAGACGGTGGAGGAGCGATGTCTTGGAAATCGTCCAAACAAATGTGTGTTGAACGCTCTATAGTGGAGGCTGAGTTTATATCCTTAGACAAGGTTGGTGAAGAAGTTGAATGGCTCCAAAATTTCTTGGAAGATACTCCATTTTGGCCAAACCTTTGCCACCTATGTGTATACATTGTGATAGTCAAGCGGTAATAGGCAGGGCAAGGAGCGTTATGTATAACGAAAAATCTCGTCACATTCGATGGAGATACAATACCATTAGACAACTACTCTCTAGTAGTGTTATCATGATTGACTACGTAAAGTCAAGAGATAACGTGTCGGATCTCCTTACAAAAGGCTTATCTAGAGAGGCGGTTGAAATATCATTGAAGGGAATGGGGCTAAAGCCTAGAACAAGTCATCATGGGGGTAACTCAACCTAGCAGACTGGAGATCCCAAGAGTTAAGTTCAAAGAGATCAAATAAATTTATGAATGACGGTTCAACATTGTCAAATAACTTAACACATTCTCTGATGAAGACAATGTTCAGAAATCAAGGTAAAGCATTAAGGCTTTTTGATGAATCAATAAAACTTAAAGCTTTTTAATGATTTTCTAAGTCTAGGAGGATATGACCATATAGTGTGTCTATAGGATTACATGTTTAGAAATCACATATGTAAGTGTTAAGTGTAAGCTGCTTTAAGGGGAATGAAAGTAAAGACCCATTCTCTAAGAACTAATAAAACCAGACGGTGTTCATGGCTGAAATGAACACAACCGTGACAACCAAAGACGGTTAAGGGTTAATTGTGTGACTTATGATTGTCTAGGTATATACCAAAGTTCGACGGTTCAAAGATATCAAATCAACCGATTGACCGAGTATATCCAACATAAGTTCACTACGAAAAGTTCAAACGGAAGCCTACTTATCTAGATGCGATTAATCATTATTTGTGAATCACACAGTATTTTCATGCATATTTTCCCTCATATGATCATTTCCCATTCATGTGGGGGGTTGTTGCATTTTTATTAAGGGGTGTGAATGAGAAATAGAAGAGACACCCTTTAGATTGCACCTCTCCATATCACCATTTCTTTGTCTATAAATTTAGAGGCTTGGCCTCATTTTTCAGACAAGAAATCAGACATGGAAAATTTGAAATTTTCTCCCCTCTTTTATACATTGTTACATTATTTTCTAAATAAATATAAGTGTAAAGTGGTATTTACTTCGTTTGTTAATTTCACTGAAGTTCTGTGATTTATAGTGCCACTATCACAGAATAGTTATTCCGTTCTATCCTGGTGTAACGACCTGACCGGTCGTTTTGAGCTCTAGCGTGTCGTTCAACGGTTTGAGTCCATGAGCAACTTCATTTCAGGCATTATGACTTGTACGCGTGGTCGGAATTGAATTTCAGTAATTTCGGAGTTGATTTGGAAAGAGAATTCTCATTTCGAAAGCTTAAAGTTGAAAGAATTAGCTAGGATTAGAATTTTTAGTAAACGACCTCAGAATCGAGATCTAAAGGTTCTAGCAGGTTCGTATTATAATTTCGGACCTGGGCGTAGGCTCGGTTTGGGTTTTGGATGACCCGGGAGCGTTTTAGCGCCTATTGTGGAAGTTAGCATTTTAGAAGAAATTTCATAAGTTTGGGTTGAAGTGTATTTCAGTGTTATCGATGTCCGTTTGAGATTTTGAGTCTGTAAATAGCTCCGTATGGTGATTCTGGAGTTGGAAGCGCGATCGGAAGTGAATTCGGAGGTCCGTAGGTCATTTTGAAGTCATTTGGCTAAAGATAGAAAATTGAAGGTTTTTGAGGGGTTTGATCGGAAGTGGACTTTTTGATATCGGGGTTAGAATCCGATTCCAAAAGTTGGAGTACTTCCGTAATATCGAATATGACTTGTCTGCAAAATTTGAGGTCAATCGGACGTGATTTGATAGGTTTAAACATCGAAAATAGAAGTTTAAAATTTTAAAGTTCATTAAGCTTGGATTGGAGGTCGATTCAGGATTTTATTGTTGATTGATGTGATTTAAGGCCTCGAGCAAGTCCGTAATGTGTTTTGGGATTGATTGGTAGGTTTGGTTGAGGTCTCGATGACCTCAGGTGTGTTTCGGGATGTTTTCGGATCGAATTTGGATAAAAAGTTGTTTCTGGTTACTGGTATCTGGTTTCCTTCTTTGCGAACACGAAGCAAGTCTCGCAAACGCGAAGAAGAAAATGGGAGGCTTCTTGTTTTGGCCTTCGTGAACGCAAAGGGTTGGATCGAGCCTACGCAAACGCGGGGGAAAGATCGCAAACGCGTAGAAGAGAACGATGGGCCTGGGGTCTTTGGCCTACGCGAACGTGAGGACTTGTACGCGAATGCGAATGGCTGGGTGACTGGCCTTCACGAACACAAGGGAGAGGTCATGAACGCGAAGAAAGGCGAGCCTAGGCTGGGCAGAATGTTTAAAAATCAGGATTTGGATTCATTTCACCCATTTTTTCTCTTGGCTTGGGCGAGTTTTGGAGCTTTTGAAGAGGGGGTTCCATCATTCATCATGAGGTAAGTAATTTATGCTAGTTTTGAGTTACACACAAGGCTTATATACAGATTTAGACATGAAAATTGTAGAAAACTTGGGGTTTGAGAAAAAACCTAGAAAATTAGTATTCTTGGATTTTGACCGTGATTTTGGGTATGGAATTT
This sequence comes from Nicotiana glauca, assembly GCA_026770625.1. Classification (NCBI taxonomy): domain Eukaryota; kingdom Viridiplantae; phylum Streptophyta; class Magnoliopsida; order Solanales; family Solanaceae; genus Nicotiana; species Nicotiana glauca. The sequence continues at coordinate 16,153 of MU678785.1, forward strand.
AGAAAAAATCATATATTTGAGTTCGTGAGGCTATGGGTAAACTTTATCTTCAAAAAATTTCGATTCCGGGCGCGTGGGCCCGAGGGTAATTTTGTCAACTTTTCGATCGGGGTTAGGAATTGTTATAAATTGGATTATAATGAGTACCTTAGCATATATTAATAAATTTGCATAATCATTGGCTAGTTTTGGAGCGTTGTGCATCGATTCGAGCCTTCGGAAGGGCGTGGAATGATGGTTATGGATCTTCGGAGCGAGGTGAGTCTCCTTTCTAACCTTGTAAGAGGGAATTGTCCCCATAGGTAAAATAATTGATTATGTGCTCCTATTTGTGGGGGCTACGTACGCACGAGGTGACGAGAGTCCGTGCGTAGCTACTATTATGCTATTGTCCGGGTAGTTAGGACCCAAAAGCATGCTATACTTGGATTAATTGTAAATTTATCGATATTTGAATTGCTTAAATCACCTCAAGTTAGTAAATGAATTCCCACAAAAGATTAAACTTCATTTTTAAAAATCTTTAAAAGAGAATGGAATTTTTATGGATAAATATTCCTTGTTGACTACTTGATTGACCGTCTGTGTGTGTTTAATTTTGGAATGGGCTGAACGCCTCGGCAAATTAAATAGATGCATATATAGGCGCGCTGTCGACCCTCGGTAAGTACACAGTTTATTTCTGGTGGATCGGGTCGTCGCCTCGGTATAATATGCACATGCTTTTATTGCTGCCTTGAACTTAATTAAGTTATTATCTCCTCTTCATGGCTTGAAAATATTTGGGTAATTACGAAAAGGAATTTTGGAAATTTCCTATAAAAGAATTAATTATTTACTTGTTTCTTTCTATTTGAACTAAAAATCATGTTTATAGAAATCCATAATTTAATGTATTACTGACATCGTTATTGGACTACTAGTAAGTGACGAAGTTGACTATCTCGTCTCTACTTCTTCGAGATTAGGCAGGATACTCATTGAGTACATGTTGTTTACGTACTCATACTACACTTCTATGCATTTTTGGTTGCACAGGTATATGTAACTCTAGCGGCCTACTGGGCGTAGCAGCACGGATGATTCTGGGACTAGGTGAGCTGCATTATTCGAGACGGCTGCAGCTAGTTTAGTCCCTTCCAGTATACTGTACTTACTTCCTGTCCATTGTATTCCGGACGGGTGTTGTATTTTATTTCCTTATCAGTAGATGCTCATGCACTTGTGATACCGGGTTCTGGGAGAATTGTTGGATTATTAAATGTTAAGTTGTTAAAGATTTCGTGGTTGTTTCCGTAAATTTTATTATTCGTTATTTAATGTGTAAAGAAAAATGATTTTGACAATACAAAAATGGAGAATTTAATTGAGTATTTTGGTTGGCTTGCCTGACAGTGGTGTCCGGCGTCACCACGACCCTTATTGGATTTTGGGTCGTGACAACATGGTATCAGAGCACTAGGTCCCTAGGGTCTCACGAGTCATGAGCAAGTCTAGTTGAGTCTCGCGGATCAGTACAGAGACGTCTGTACTTATCCTCGGGAGGCTGCAGGACTGTTAAGAGTACTTCCTTTCTTGATTCCTTATCGTGCGATTTAATCCCGGGAGGCGTATGCCTTTAATTCATTCCTACTCAATCTTATGCGACGCAAAGCGCTTGTTATAAATCGAGAATTGAAGAATCATAATAGTACTACAGATGTGGTGCGGGATGTTTCTCCCGGCGTAGTTGATTGGATTATTATCATCGCTTGGTAGAAGAATATTTTATTGTTTCAGCCCAATAGCGGTGCTTCTGAGAGCTCTAAGGTTAGGCACAAGTTTATGCTTATGAACGATTGTTCCGCAGTAGTAATATAATGGTAGGATATTTGCCTATGTGTAGTGGCAGCGAATGACTTGAAGGGAAGTTTACTCAGCGTGTAATTCAGAGATTTAGTATTTTACTTCTGGCAAGGGAAAGGCAATTGGGCTGAGAATGTTCAAGTTTGGGTTGACAAGGTATCGAGACTTGGTATTTACGAGCATGGCGGAATTTTCTTCTATGATGAGGTATTGTTATCCTTACTTGATGTACTAGATTTGCCGGTATTATGATCTTCTACAATTCGCCTCTGGAGCAGGATATTGCAGGTCAGTTTTGAAGAAACGACAGTTAGATGTCGCAAGGCAAGGTGGTTAAGGGTTGAATCGGCAGTTATAATATTGGGAGCTTGAGAAAGATGATCTTCCAAAAAGGTGTAAAGTTAGCAGCAATTGTGGGTTCAAGTGCCCCGAAGATAGATTTTATTAAGGCAGCAGCTGAGCAGCAAAGGATGAGTAAAGTCATATGGGAGGTGTCAAGCGGTGGCTAAAATTTCTATAAGGCCGATTATAAGATGCCAAGGGTCGAGTAGTCGATTTAGGGGGTGAGTTCTGCCAAAGTGGGAGAGTAGCGGGGTTGCATATGGGCTTTGAAGTGGGATGACCACATACCTTAAGGAGAATTTGGAGAGATTGAAAATGTTAGTGATTGGTTATTGGGGTCTATGGATCTGATTTGAATTAGGGGTTCTTGCGCGACAGGAGATTGGATATAATGGGAATGAGCTTCTTGAATGAAGAAAGGATACAACATAAATTTGAATTGGAAGAATGTTGCCGCACATTGAATTGATATCCACGAAGGGTGAATGGACTTGTGCAGCTGAAGGGTGAGCTCGGACTCAGGATGGGTTATTGATGTCATAGTAACTGTACCCCGTGCAACAGCATTGGAAGATGCCGGGGAGTGATTTCTATAAGTGGGTTATTCCTGTGATCAAGTTAGTGATCGCATGGTTGGCGAGGCTTCTGCGAAGAATTTTATTGGTTATGCAGCGAAGGGATCGGTCGTGCAGATGTTGTTGATGATTCTGAGTAAAAAAGGGGGTTTCTACAGTAAGATATCGAGAATATTGGTGGTTAAGAATCCTGGTGAACTCCAAAGTTATGTAATAGTGGCTTCGAGCTAAGTGGGAGAGTCCCACCGTCTATGATTGGGTTGCATGGTTAATTACTTGCGGGGTTTCTTATTATTAGCATATTGAGGGGCTATTTCAGCTACGGAAAAAGACCATAAGTGGTAATTTGAGCAAATGAATTATTAAAGGTGGGCTATAGTAGGCCTTATTGGCCCATGTTCAGACTTGGGGGAAGGATTCAGGATTTTGCTATGTATAGATGCGGGTTCCAAGGGAAGTAATTTCGCCGGGTGCCTCGTCTAGAGGGTATTCACGTATTATAAGATTTATGGAGTTGATTATATTTGGGACCAATTCAGAGCGGGTGGCTCTCAACAACGGTCCTAATGGATTCAAAAAGGAAGTAAAATATGGTGCATAATGATTTCGAGCCTATAAGTACGGTTAAGAATCAAGATTTTGCAGCAGCTTATGAGTGGAGGCCCAGAATGTTCTATGATGGTTTGACTTGCAGTATAGCACTTGAGAGGAAAATGAGAAGGGTCTTCGGATTCGTAGAAGGATTAGCAGAATGGGTATATCAGTTGAGGCTGTGAATGTGCGCGCAGGGAAGGTATGAAATGGTTCATGGGACTTGAGACAACATGGTCTCGTGGTTCAAGGTCACTCGAGGTGAGTGCGGATAGAGTGTGGTAAGTGTTGAATGGAGTTATTATGGTTTCGATGGCAATCAAGGATAAATTGGACGAAGATGGATTGGCTAGCCATGATTGAGTTGGCATATTGGTGGTGGAGATCAGTTGCTTCCGTATGATCAAGTTATGCAAGTGATTTGTGGCAGTACGTGTGAGGCTTGTCGGCCGCTGTGGTTGACGTTATTCAGAGTTATTCCACTGTTATGGCCTATTTAGTGTAGGCAGACCCCGGAAGGGTTATGGGGGGTAGGCCCCTACTTAGAGATTTGCATATTTCCATGGTTATAAGAATTTACCTGTATGTTGCTATGTTTCTCCTGAAGTGAGTTCAGTGAAAAGCTTTTATATGATGAAGTGTTGACCTATTAGTGATTTCGTAGTTATGATAAGAATCATGTTCTATTGTGCATGGAATTTGAAGTGAGGATCAAGGTTCCAGTCGGTGTTGGTAAGGATGTCACGAGCTCGGATGAACAGGAAAGGAGTTTCGATGTTCAAAGCAAGTTGGTATTGTCTGTAGCGTCTCCTGATATCGGTGTTCTGTGAGAAAGGCTTTGCATCCTGCTTAAGGATTCTTGATTGCTTTTCAGCGATAGTACGGCCGGTGGTTTGGATGCACGGACCTGTTATATGTTTCGAAAGGTTGTGGGAGTGTATCCCATAGGAAGATTGTATAAGTGTGGCATGTAGTCACACGATTGATTTAAGATTTAAACCAGGTATGAGGATTGTGGTAATATCGTTAATTTGATAATTTATGCCTGGAGGGCACTCTGTTTATTAGGTTTTGGACTGTGGAGGAATTCTCCAATTATGATTGTTGTTCTTATACGTTATGAAAGAAAGGAGAGTTATTATGGACCTCAGAAAGGTTATTAGCCTAGTCAGTGCTATCAGAATCGGCTTGAGGTCGGTGGATGGATTCAAATGTGAATATAGGCTCTATATCAGGCCAAACATGCTCATTTCATTAATACGCTCCTTATGGAGGAGTAGTCGGGGTGTTATTTTATTGTCAGATATTTCATGTAGTGATACAATACGCCGTGTGAGTTGTGAGACGGCTTGAGAAATTGCTTATGTGTTGAGGATCCGCGTAGAAATGGTGTTATATGAGCCAAATGGCTCTTGAGATTCAGATTGTATATTTCACCTCAGTTGTGCTTGAGTTTTGTAGCTTATAACGCTATATGTCCCCTTGGGGATGGTATTATGCATCGAGCGTGCTTGTGACCGAAATTCGGTATTTTATTGTAATGAGCAATTTAGCTCGATGTGCATCTCCTTAGGTGAGTGTTATGTGTGGATCGGGTGGCACGTCGCCATGGGTATTTTATTTGAATCGGGTTGCGCGCCGCAACAGTATGATGTTGAGTACAACTTTCCATATGCTATTTTTGTATGCCTTGCTTCCTATTTTCTAAGGAAAGTCGGTATTAGTGTGTGAGTTAGGTAATTCCTTCCAGAGTTCGTTTTCCTTTTATATCGCGTTCGAATTAGTGGCATATTGGCATATTGTGGCATCATATGGGACTTTTGGTCATATCGGGGTGTCTTATTGCCTGAGCAGTTTGTACTGGGCGAGACGAGGTTGTTGGATTTAGGATCAGTGCAATTTGATTACATAAAATATATTAAGAAGCAAAAATCATTATTTGGTTCAGAATGAGGTAATGTTTCTTGTCAGAAGTATAGACTCAATGGTTGGTTGATTTGGCAGCTGATTATGAAATTTCTGCACATCTCTTCCATCATGGCGTTATTGTAGGTTAGAGTAAGACCTGTGTATGTCATGGGGTGGAATGGGAGCATCAGATTAGTACGATTTTGACTCAGATTGATCAGAAAAAGGTTATTGTGCCCCGGTAAGTAAAGTGATACAAGGTATGAATTCAGCAAAGTTATGTAGTCATGTTTGGTTACAATGTGTAGTGATTGATATGGTGAACTTATGGTGGAAACAGGTCGGGCATAGAATTCCGGATGTTGGAATTGGGCTCTAAGGCGTATTTGCTTGAATAAAAGAAAATATCTTCAGAATTGATCGAGCTAATGTGCTCAACAGAGTTGTGGTAGCACGGGAAGGTGCATGAGGTATTGAACGGTGATTTCAGACTACTTCAGTGTAGTTCTTAACATGTTCGAGGACGAATGTATGTTTAAGTGGGAGAGAATGTAATGACCCGACCGGTTGTTTTGAGCTTTGGCCCGTTGTTCAGCGGTTTGAGGCCATGAGCAGCTTCATTTCAGGCATTATTTCTTGTACGCATGGTCAGAATTGAATATCGGGAAGTCCGGAATTGATTTGGAAAGAGAATTCTCACTTCGAAAGCTTAAAGTTGAAAGAATTAGCTAGGATTAGAATTTTGAGTAAACGACCTTAGAATCGGTATCTGAAGCTTCCAGCAGGTTCGTATTATAATTTCGGACTTGGGCGTAGGCTCGGTTTGAGTTTTGGATGACCCGAGAGCGTTTTGGAGCCAATTGTGAAAGTTAGCATTTTAGAAGCAATTTCATAAGTTTGGATTGAAGTACATTTCAGTGATATCGATGTCCTTTGAGATTTCGAGTCTGTAAATAGCTCCGTATGGTGATTCTGGAGTTGGGAGCGCTATCGGAAGTGAATTCGGAGGTCCGTAGCTCATTTTGAAGTCATTTGGCTAAAGATAGAAAATTGAAGGTTTTTTAGGGGTTTCACCGGAAGTGGACTTTTTGATATCGGGGTTGGAATCCGATTCCGAAAGTTGGAGTAGGTCCGTAATGTCGAATATGACTTATCTGCAAAAGGTTTGAGGTCAATCGAACGTGATTTGATAGGTTTAAACATCGAAAATAGAAGTTTGAAATTTTAAAGTTCATTAACCTTGGATTGGAGGTCTATTCATGATTTTGGTGTTGATTGTTGTGATTTGAGGCCTCGAGCAAGTCCGAAATGTGTTTTGGGATTGATTGGTAGGTTTGGTTGAGGTCTCGAGGGCCTCGGGTGTGTTTCGGGATGTTTTCGGATCGAATTTGGATAAAAAGCTGTTGCTGGTTGCTGGTATCTGGTTTCCTTCTTTGCAAATGCGCAGAAAGTCTCGTGAACGCGAAGAGGAAAATAAGAGGCTGCTGGTTTTGGCCTTCGCGAACGCGAAGAGGAAGTCGTGAACGCGAAGGGTTGGATCAAGCTGCTACGCGAATGCGGGGGAGAGATCGCAAACGCGTAGAAGAGAAAGTTGGGCCTGGGGTCTTTGGCATACGCTAATGCGAGGACTTGTACGCGAACGCAAAGTGCTGGGTGACTGGTCTTCACGAACGCGAACGGGAGGTCGCGAACGCGAAGAAGTGCGGGCCTGGGCTGGGCAGAATTTTTAAAAATCGATATTTGGATTCATTTCACATATTTTTCTCTTGGCTTGGGTGATTTTTGGAGCGTTTGAAGAGGGGGTTCAATCATTCATCGCGAGGTAAGTAATTTATGCTAGTTTTGAGTTAAATACAAGGTTTATATACGGATTTAGACATGGAAATTGTAGAAAACTTGGGGTTGAGGAAAAACCTAGAAAATTAGTATTCTTGGATTTTGACCACTATTTTGGGCATGGAATTTAGAGAAAATCATATATTTGAGTTCCTGAGACTATGGGTAAACTTTATCTTCGAAAAATTTCGGATTCCGGGCGCGTGGGCTAGAGGGCAATTTTGTTAACTTTTCGATTGGGGTTAGGAATTATTATAAATTGGATTATAATGAGTACCTTACATACATTAATAAATTTGTATAATCATTGGCTAGTTTTGGAGTGTTGTGCATCGATTCGAGCCTTCGGAAGGGCGTGGAATGCCGGTTATGGATCTTCGGAGCGAGGTGAGTCTCCTTCCTAACCTTGTAAGCGGGAATTGTCCCCATAGGTAAAATAATTGATTATGTGCTCCTATTTGTGGGGGCTATGTACGCACAAGGTGACGAGAGTCCGTGCATATCTACTATTATGCTATTGTCCGGGTAGTTAGGACCCAAAAGTATGCTATACTTGAATTAATTGTAAATTTATCGACAGTTGAATTGCTTAAATCACCTCAAGTTAGTAAATGAATTCCCACAAAAGATTAAACTTCATTTTCAAAAATCTTTAAAAGAGAATGGGCTTTTCTATGGATAAATATTCCTTGTTGACTACTTGATTGACCGTCTGTGTGTGTTTAATTTTGGAACGGGCCGAATGCCTCAGCAGATTAAATAGATTCATCTATAGGCGCGCCGTCGACCATCGACAAGTGCACAGTTTATTTCTGTTGGATCGGGTCATCGCCTCGGCATAATATGTGCATGCTTGTATTGCTGCCTTGAACTTAATTAAGTTATTATCGCCTTTTCATGGCTTGAAAATATTTGGATAATGACGAAAAGGAATTTTGGAAATTTCCTATAAAAGAATTAATTGTTTACTTGTTTCCTTCTATTTGGACTAAAAATTATGTTTATAGAAATCCATAATTTAATGTATTACTGACATCATTATTGGACCACTAGTAAGTATCGAAGTTGACCATCTCGTCTCTACTTCTTCGAGATTAGGCGGGATACTCATTGAGTATATGTTGTTTACGTACTCATACTACACTTCTGTGCATTTTTGGTTGCGCGGGTATATGTAACTCTAGCGGCCTACTGGGCGTAGCAGCAAGGATGATTCTGGGACTAGATGAGCTGCATTATTCGAGACGGCCGCAGCTAGTACAGTCCCTTCCAGTATACTGTACTTACTTCCTGTCCATTGTATTCCGCACGGGTGCTGTATTTTATTTCATTGTCAGTAGATGCTCATGCACTTGTGACATCAGGTTCTGGGAGGATTGTTGGATTATTAAATGTTAAGTTGTTAAAGATTTTGCGGTTGTTTCCGTAAATTTTATTATCCGTTATTTAATGTGTAAAGAAAAATAATTTTGACAATACAAAAATGGAGAATTTAATTGAGTATTTTGGTTGGCTTGCTTGACAGTGGTGTCCGGCGCTACCACGACCCTTATTGGATTTGGGGTTGTGACACCCGGGATGAATTAATCTGCATACCTTGGGCAATAATGAGGGGATTAAATTCATTAAGATTATTGGTAATCTGTATTCGAAATCAGAAAATCAGAGAAGCAAAGAAACATTAGTTTAATAAATAAAACAGAAAAAAATAATTCCGAATCCACTGAATGCATAATGTGTCCATAAGGAATTTAATCCCCTCACTGTTGCCCAAAGTATACGGATTAATTCCTCCTAGGATAGAACAGAATAACTATTCTGTGGTAATGGCACTTCAAATCACAGAACTTCAGCGAACTCAACAAACGGAGCAAATCACACTTGACACTTATGTTTATTTAGAAAATAATGTAACAATGTAGAAAAGAGAGGAGAAGGTTTCAAATTTTCCATGTCTGATTTCATGTCTCAAAAGTGAGGCCAAACCTCTAAATTTATAGACAAAGAAAAGGTGATATGGAGAGATGCAATCTAAAAGGTGCCTCTTCTATTTTTAATTCACACCTCTTAATAAAAACACAACAATATATGTGCAAACAAAAAGTAATTTTCGAACCTAATAAATCAAATATGCAGTGGATCCACATCTGATTCCACTAGCTCTATCCACTGACTGAAAGAATAACTTCTCTCATGTTCTTGTTAATGAATTCCAATAATTTGGCATCCTTTACGCCGAATTCCGAATAAGTATAAAAGTATAAACTTTGTGCTCTCTCACTTTGGTATCTTTAATTAAAAAGATGGGGTTCGAAATAATTAAAGGATAGAGCAGGGATAGTAGATGGGATGGGTATGGTGCATGCATGTATACCTTCCCATCTCTAATGTATAAGTCCAGAGGCGGAGCCACAGTATCGGTTATGGGTTTGGTCGAACAGTAACTTTGGTTCAAAATTTCAAATCATGTATTTATCTTAATATTTTTATTAAATATGTATAAATTATTAATTTAAAATTCAATAAGTTAAAAAAATTAAGATCCCGGACCCAAAAACGTAAAATCTTAACTCTGCGTTTGTGTATAACAACATGGGCAGATCTTGATTACGAGTTTACGTGAATAAATTTTGCTCGGACTCTATACGTATATTTTGAAAAATTCATCAAATATATATAATTGTAAATCCACTTGGTATACTGAGTTCCTAAAATTATATTTGAAACCAATCATTATTCAAATTCAATGATAGGAGGTCGTGCTCTAGAATATGAATAAAGTGCTTCTAAAAGAAAAAAAAAAAAAAAACCAAATACATTCCATCGAGCAAAAGTAATGACCGATATGGAAAAATCATTTTGCTAAGGAAATATATTAGTTATATTTATATATGAAAAATCGATATTTAATGATATAGCACAAGATTTTTCTATCAATGAATTGACTTTTAAATGGTTCAAATTAAGATCCCAAATGATTCAATGAATATGTTTATTATGCACTAATTATATACATGTTATGTATAAATTATTAGAGGCGACGCCAAGATTTGAAATTTATAGGTTCAAGATTCTAATCAAGTTATTGGATTCTAACTTAATAGTTTATATATAGGGAGATTTGTAGTCGTACCCTATATTTTTTTGATACCTTTTAACATGTACGCTATTTTAAAAAATTATTGATTTGGTAGCCAGCTGACAAAAAACCTGTATCACGCATTAATCGCGTGATCTGCAACCTCATTCGCGAAAAAGGATCTCCTCCTCTCCTCTCATCAGCTTTATCAAAAAATTAGAAACTTATCTATATTCATCTTGAGAATCACACTTGAATGAAGTTGTTTCAAATTGAAGCTAAAACTTCATGCCAATGTAGCATGAAGTTGTTTCATGCTAAACCTAAAATTTCATGCTAATATACCATGAAGTTGTTTCACATTGAAGCTAAAACTTCATGCTAATTGTGATGACCCAAAAGGTCAACACTTATTTTTTTAAAATGAATCCTGCATTTCGAGGCCTTAGAAACCTCTTTTAGCATCACCTCGTGTTACGTGCGCAGTCGGGGTGCGTAGCCAGAAAGCCTATATGTAAAAATCTGTAAAAAAATAATAAATTTTAATTATAAAATGAATTAATTTGACTTCGATCAATATTTTAGGTAAACGGACCCAGACCCATGATTGAACGGTCCCGAGGGTCCGTAGGAAAATATGGGACTTGGGCGTATGCCCGGAATCGAGTTCCGAGGTCCCAAACACGAGAAATGAATTTTTAAAGAAAATTATTTTCTGAAATTGTTTAAAGAATTTGGAAATAAATTTTGATTAGAACATATTGGTATCAGGCCGTATTTTAGTTCCAGCGTCCGGTACAAGTCTTATATGTGATTTAAGATAATTCTGCGAAGTTTGGTAAGAAACGGAATCCATTTGACGTGATTCAGACCTTAAATGCAAATTTGATGTTTAAAGAAGTTTTGAGAAATTTTATTGATCTTGAGGTTTAATTCGATGTTCATGATGTTATTTTGGTGATTTGAGTAGACGAATAAGTCCGTAGGATATTTTTGAGGTTGTGAGTATATTTGGTTTGGAGCTTCGAGGGTTCGGGTAAATTTTGGATAGGCCACGAGGTGCATTTTGAACTTAGAAAAATTGTAGGATTTTTGCTGGTGTGATCAGGCCTGCAGGCTTCGCATTTGCGAAGCCTGGCTCGCAAATGCGATATCGCAAATACGAGGGCATGGTCGCAAATGCGAACTAGCCCAGGCCTGCCTTATCTCGCAAATGCGAGTTATGTTTCGTAATTCCGACCTCGCAAATGCTAGGATGCCCTTCGCAAATGCGATGTATGCTGGAAAGGGCTTGAAGTCGCAAATGCGACATATTGTTCGCAAATGCAAAAAGTGCAGATTTCCTAACGGTTCGCAGATGCGAGCTTCCCTTCGCAATTCCCAAGCCAGCAAAGGTCGAGGTTCGCAATTGCGAACCAATTTCCACATCTGAGACCTGCAATTTTTATACTTAGCCGAATTTTTAACCTATTTTCACATCCTCTTAAAACATAAGCACACTTAGACGATTTTTCAAAGGTTTCTTCTTCTCCAAATCAATCGTAAGTCATCTTTAACTAACTTTTTTCAATTCTTAACATCTTTTAATATGATTTCAACTTCAAATCTATGATTTTCATAGGGAAATTGGTTGTTTTGGGTAGACACTAGGTTTTTTAAAAATTGGATTTGGACCTCGATTTGAGGTCCGATATCAAAATAAATTATATATTTGAGTTCGTGGGGGAATAGGTGATCGGGTTTTGGTTCGAACCTCGAGTTTTGACCTTTTGGACCCAGGGGCGATTTTTGACTTTTTGGGTAAAACTTTAGAAAATCTATTTTTACGCATTCGAATTGATTCATTTAGTGTCTATTAATGTAATTAAGTAACTTGTGACTAGATACGAACGATTTGGTGGTGGAATCGAGGGGTAAAGCTATTATTGAAGCGTGAGTTGTGTTCATGGCATCGAGGTAAGTGTTTGGTCTAACCTTAGCGTGAGGGATTAGGAGTTGTGTCTATTTTCTACATGTTAATTGTGGAGTATGACGTATAGGCATGGTGATGAGTATCTATACGTTGGTGTCAAACATGACCATAAGTCTTGTATTATAAATTTTTATGACTCTGTTGTGGTTTATTGTGCCTCACATGTTATTATCATTATTGTTCCTTGCCGGGATGTTTGTTTGATATTATTGTTTCCTTGCCGGGATATTGTTGAGATATTATTTTTCCCTTGCCGGGATGTTTGTTTGATATTATTGTTCCCTTGCCTGGATATTGTTGAGATATTATTATTCCCTTGCCGGGATTCTTTGTGATTATTGTTGGCTTGTAACTAGGAGCGGGTGGTATCCCTACCACAAGATAAATAAAATGGGAGCGGGTGGTAGTCCTGCCACAAGATAAATGAAATGGGAGCGAGTGGTACGGCTGCCACAAGATAAATAAAATGGGAATGAGTGGTACGTCTACCACAAGATATAATAAAGTGGGAGCTGGTGGTACGCCTACCACAAGATAAATTAAATGGGAGTGGGTGGTACACCTACCACACGCTATGTGAAATGGGAGCGGGTGGCACGCCTGCCACAAGATACAGCAAATGAGATCGGGTTGCACAACTGCAACAAGATGTGAGAAGGGAGTGAAATCCGCTTTATTTTTCTTATTCTTGTTAGTGGTTGGATTTTGATTCCTTTATAATTCTCTTGATATTCTATTTTTACCTGTTATTCCCCGAATCATGTTTCCCCCTCCCATCTTTATTTATTTATTTTTTCTTTACTTTTCGCTGTATATTATATAACTGCACAGGTTTATTTGGTAGTCTGGTCCTAGCTTCTTCACTACTTCACCGAGGTTAGGCTAGACACTTGTCAGCACACGAGGTCGGTTATGCTGATACTACACTCGGCACTTTTTTGTGCAGACCCCAGTGTTGTGGACTTCAGACATCAGTGAGATTGCTGATTCTTGATCATCAGGCAATCCGAGGTAGTCCTACAGGCGTTCACAGGCCTTGGCGTCTCCTTCTATCTACTATTCTTATTTCTTTCATGCATTTCTAGAGACGGTGTTGTATTTATTTCTTTTAGACCATTTATTGTAGTATTCTTAGACCGTCTGTGAAAATGTGATACTAGTTCTGGGTTGTCGTGACTCAAACAGTTGTATTAGATATTTATGTTCAGATATCTTATTGCTTCTTTCTTCCGCTTATGTTAAATTCTGATATTTAAATGTTATTATTTCGAAATTGTTAATGAATATAAAATGGGTAAAAAGTTAAATGGTGCAATTAATTGGCTTGCCTAGCTTGTATTAGTAGGCCCCATCACGACTCCTAAGGGTGGGAATCCGAGTCGTGACAAGTTATTATCAGAGCTCTAGGTTACATGGGTCTCACAGTTCACAAACAAGCTTAGTAGAGTCTGAGGGATCGGCACAGAGACGTTTGTATTTATCCCTTAGAGGCTACATAGTTAGGAAAATTTCCCATCTTTTCTTTCCTGTCATACGGTTTGGTTTCTCGATGCCGATTAAATTTCTATTATGTTCTCTCGCAGATGCCGAGAACACGCGCTTCCTCATTCACTCACCAGCAACCCGAGCCCCCAGCAGTATCTCCCACTATAGGTAGAGGCCGAGGCCGAGGCCATGCTAGAGGCCGAGGTAGGGGCAAAGCTCAGCCTAGAGCAGCAGCACCAGTATCGGAGGCTTAGGTTGATTTTGATGATGAGGTTCCTGCCCCAACAGCTTCAGCGGGCCCAACTCAGCTCCCAGAGGGGTTTATTGCTACCCCAATACTCCAGGATGCTCTGGTCCATCTAGTGGGCCTTATGGAGAGTTTCACCGGGCAGGCTTGCTTCCTGTCGCACCAGCCGTCTCTCAAGCTAGAAGAGGAGCCCAGACTCCTGCTACTCGCATTCTGGAGTAGGTAGCTCCCTAGTTTCAAACTCCAGTAGTTCAGCCAGTTGGAGCAGTTCAGTCGGGTGTGGTAGCCCAGGCCGGTAATGGAGCAGTTATCTCTGCCAATGCTTTGTGGAGGTTGGACAGGTTCACCAAGCTCTTTACTACTACTTTCAGCGGTGCATCTTCTGAGGATCCCCAGGATTATCTAGACAGTTGTCATCAAGTTCTCAGGAACATGGGGATAGTGGAGACCAATAGGGTCGAGTTTGCTACTTTTCGCTTGTATGGATCCACCAAGACTTGGTGGAGGGATTACTGTTTGGATAGACCAGCCGGATCACCAGCTTTGACTTTGGAGTAGTTCACGCAGCTATTTCTGGAGAAGTTTCTCCCCATCACTAAGAGAGAGGCTTATCGAAGGCAGTTCGAGCGTCTCCAACAGGGTTGTATGACTGTCACCCAGTATGAGACCAGATTCATCAACTTGGCTCCTCATGCTCTTATCATACTCCCCACTGAGAGAGAGGGTGAGGAGGTTCATTGATGGACTTATTCATCCGATTTGTCTTCAGATGGCTAGGGAGACTGGGAGTGAGATATCTTTCCAGGAGGCGGCCAATGTGTCCCGGAGAGTTGAGATGGTTCTATCGTAGGGAGGTGGTCATGGCTTAGACAAGAGGCCTCGTCATTCAGGCCGATTCAGTGGTACCTCGTCTAGAGGTAGGGATTTTTATCGTAGAGGCCATCCTCCTAGGCCTTTTCGTTCGGCACTTCAGGTTTCTCATGGTGCATTAGGTGGACGTGGTCCTTAGATGCAGAATTCTAATCAACAGTCCTACAGTGCACCACTAGCTCCTATTAGTGCACCACCACTTCAGAGTTTCCAAGGTCGTCAGCCCCAGCAGCCGAAGACTTGTTTTACTTGTGGCAACACGAGGCACATTTCAAGGTATTACCCTCGAGCATTGAGCATCTCTCAGCATCAGGGTTCCCGTGCCATGGTTCAGGCACCTAGTGGTCCATAGCCCGCCCAACTAGCTAGGGGTGGAGGTAAAGGTGCTAGAGGTGGAGGTAGAGCTCCTAAAGGTGGAGCTCAGGCCGCTAAAGGAGGAGGCCAGCCAGCGACAGGCCATCTCAGAGATGTGGTTCAGGGTGGTGGGCCCCAGCACCAATGTTATGCTCTTCCAGCCAGGCCCGAGGCTGAGGCTTTCGATGCAATTATTATAGGTAGTGTTCTGGTTTATGATAGAGATGCTTCAGTGTTGTTTGATTCAGGGTCTACATACTCGTATATGTTATCTTATTTTGCACCGTACCTGGTCATGCCTAGTGATTCTTTGAGTGTTCTTGCTTATGTGTCTACACCAGTGGGTGATTCCATTGTGGTAGATCGAGTCCATCATTCATGTATAGTTGTGATTGGAGGTCTTGAGACTCGTGTAGATTTTCTTCTTTTGGACATGGTTGATTTCGATGTTATATTAGGGATGGATTGGTTATCACCTTATCATACTATCTTGGACTGTCATGCGATGACTGTGACCTTATCCTTACTGGGTTTACCTCGTTTGGAGTGGAGAGGGACTTCTGGTCATTTTACCCGTAGTGTTATCCCCTATGTGAATGCTCGGCGTATGGTCGAGAAGGGGTGTTTGGCCTCTTTGGCCTATGTTCTTGATTCTAGTGCTGGGGTTCCTTCTATTGAGTTTGTGCCCATTGTTCGTGAGTTTCCTGAGGTATTTCATTCAGACCTTCCGGGTATGTCACCCGACATGGATATTGACTTTTGCATTGATTTGGCTCTGGGCACTCAGCCCATTTCTATTCCACCGTATCGTATGGCCCCGCTTGAGTTGAAAGAGTTTAAGGAGCAGTTGCAAGAATTTCTTGAAAAGGGTTTCATTAGACCCAGTGTTTTGCCTTGGGATGCGCCGGCGTTGTTTGTTAAGAAGAAGGATGGATCGATGTGAATGTGTATCGATTACCGGCAATTGAACAAGGTTACAATCAAGAATAAGTATCCGCCGCCGAGGATTGATGATTTGTTCGATCAGCTTCAGGGTGCCAAGGTATTTTCAAAGATTGAATTGAGATCTGACTACCATCAGTTGAGGATTAGGGCATCTGATCTCACTAAGACAGCTTTCCGCACTCGGTTCGGGCATTATGAGTTCTTGGTAATGTCATTCGGGTTGACAAATTCCCCAATAGCTTTTATGGATTTGATGAACCGAGTGTTCAGGCCTTACTTGGATTCGTTCGTGATAGTGTTCATTGATGATATTTTGATATATTCCCGCAGCTGGGAGGAGCACGAGCAACATCTTAGAGTGGTTCTTCAGACTTTGAGGGATAGTCAGTTGTATGCTATGTATTCGAAGTGTGTCACGACCCCAGATCACCCACCGTGAACATGTCGTGATGGCGCCTAGTCTCTACAACTAGGTAAGCCTAACAATGCGGAAACATAACTAACTTGCGGAATAATAGTCAAAACTGAACAATTTAAAGGAGAAACAGTATATTAAATGTCGCTCGGCATATACAACTCCACATCACAACATCCTACATTACTATCCCAAAACTCGAAAACTCATGGGAATACAAGCTAAGAGAAATATAGTAAAAATGCTCTAACTCCGGAATGTCTACATTAACAAAATGATAGAATGGCTAATACTACAAGATAGAATAAAGATGGAGACTATTTGGTCTGCGAACGTGACAGATGTACCTCGAAGTCTCCAAAGCTCTCCCTACCTCAAGGATGGTAAGTCTGTGCAGCAGTACCTGGATCTGCACATAAAAAAACATGCGCAGAAAGGGCATGAATACACCATGTGGTACTCAGCAAGTGTCAAGCCTAACCTCGGTTGGGTAGTGGTGAGGAAGGTCAGGGCCCTACTGAGGTTAAATAAGATACAGGTTTAACAGTGTGAAATGATAGTGTAATTAAATAACACAAGATATAAAGGACAACAACAATTATTACAAGGCAATCAACACACAGTAAAAGAACATAACTCAGCTCCGAGATAACAACCGGGGATCTCCTAGGATACCGTCCTGTAGTCCCTAAATATAAATATCATGTTCAGTGGATCTCCCGGGTGCAGTAACGTAGTCCAACTCATAAATGTGCAGGGGGATCTGCCGGAATGCAATTCCGTAGTCCCAAAGTAAACATTCAGGGGAGCTCCCGGGATACCGTCCTGTAGTCCCAAAATAAAGTGCAAGGGGATCTCCCGGAATACCGTTCCCCCAAAGTAAACACACAGAAACAACAAAATTCATTCAAAATCCATTCCATATCAAAGTGAAGCAAGTAATCCTAACCTAGCATGATTCACGTAGTACAATTAAGACAGATAAAACAATTTAGTCAAGTAGACATGCTTCTCTAAGATACAGCGGATTTAATATCCAAACAGTGTAAGCAAGCAAAGGAGGAACACAATTCAAGGCTATTTTTAAAGAAAATCGGATTTCCAACAATTAGCACAAGTGCGCGCTCGTCACCTCATGCACGAGGCATTTCAATTACCACAATATCAATCCTTAGGGGAAAATTCCCTCACACAAGGTTAGACAAGCCACTTACCTCGAACCGGTTCTAAAATCAACTCAAAACCACACGTTTGCCACGAGTATTCGACTCCAAATGGCCCAAATCTATTCAATTCAATTACATATCGTAAATAACATCTCAAGCAACTGATTCTATGATTTAATTCAAAGCTAAGATGCGAAATTAGGTGAAATGACCAAAATGCCCATTAGGCCAAGTTCTCGAAATCGGGTGAAACTAACATTTTCAGAACCCTCGTACTCTCATGAGTCTAACCATATAAAAATCTCCCAAATCGGATGTCAAAAACCCACTCAAAACTCAATAACTCGGTCGATGAAGTTTTATCAAATTTTCATTCAAAATCCGAAATTAAAGTAGGAATTCACGCTTAGATTAGTGTGTTACAAGCAAAATGGAGTTTAGAATCGTTACCCAATCGATGTCTCTGAAAAACCCTCGAAATCTCACTCAAATCCGAGCTCTCACGCTTGAGTTTTGGTAAAAATGACTAAACCCTCGTTTTGAAATATTTATAACTGCCCAGATGTTTAATGCATCGCGAATGCGGAGGAAGTCACATGTTCGCGAAGAAGGAAATTGAAGGCTGCTCGAATTGCTCTACACGAACGCGAAAGGATGGACTGACAAAGCAATATGATCGCGAGAGGGGGTCATGCGAACGTGATGAGGAAAGAATAGGCACAGCCCTCATCACCAAATAACACTACGCGAACGCGAGGGCTGGCTGCGAATGCGAAGGAGGAAAATGACAAAGCTTCGCGGACGCGGGAGGACTGAACGCGAACACAAAAAGATAAATGGTCCTCCTCCAAAATTTACTCTACGCAAACACATGGAGGAGAACGCGATCGCGAAGAAGAAAACAGGTCTGCAATAGCTGAAGCAAAATTTGCAATTTTAAACAACTCAAAATGCTGCTAAAGGATTTACATGTGTCAATTCCTCACCCATTCCTTCTCTTTTGTGACAACTCTTCATACTCTGCTTCCACCTTATTCCTTTCAAGGTTGCACCTTGTCATAAGTTCTCCCCGTCTCCATTGCGTGCTTCTTCAGTATCTCCTCAAGAAGCAGCAAAAGGACGCGGCAAACTAGAAGATTAAGATGGCACCGCAACTAGCCTAGCTTTTACTTTCTTTCAAATCAGAATGTTCTCCTGCTCGAAGAATGTGTTCCTACCACAATAGTAGTTGAAGAAAGGGCTAAAGGTGGGCTCGGGGAAGGAAGNTACTTTCTTTCAAATCAGAATGTTCAAGCATCTGAAACACACCCGAGGCTCCCGGGACCTCAACCAAACCTACGGACATATCTCATAACATCATTCAAACTTGTACCAATCCTTAAACCACCTAAAACAACGTCAAAAACTAAATTAATCAAGGATTTAAACCTAAGAACTCCAATTTTCCTCAAAATATGCTTTTGATCAAAAACGTAACTAAACCACGTCCGAATGACCTGAAATTTTACACACACATCCCTAACGACATGACGGAACTACTGCAACTTCCGGAATTCTATTCCAACCTTCAGATCAAAATCCCACTATCAGACCGGAAACTTCAAAAATTCAAACTTCGGCATTTCAAGCCTAAATTAGCTACGGACCTCGAAAACACACTCCGACCACGCCCCTAAACCTGAAATCGCCTAACGGAGCTTATAGAACCATCGTATTCCCATTATGTGACCGTCTTCACATTGTTCCACCTACGGACCACTTTCCAACACTTAAGCTCTCATTTCGGGACTAAGTGTCCCAAAATTCTCTGAAACTCAAAATCGAAGATCCCGACAAATAAAAATAGCAGAAATAAACTTGGGGAAAGCAGTTAATAGGGGATCGGGGCATAAATTCCAAAAAAGACCGGCCGGGTGGTTACATCCTCCCACACTCAAACATTCGTTCGTCCTTGAATGAGCACAAAGACATACCTTAAGTAATGAAAAGATGAGGGTACTGGCTGCGCATGTCTTGCTTGGCCTCCCAGGTTGCCTCCTCGACCGGATGACCCTGCCACTGAACCTTCACGGACGCGATATTCTTTGAACTCAGCTTCCTAACCTGCCTATCCAATATTGCCACTGGCTCCTCAACATAAGATAGATCCTTTTCCAAATGGACTGAGCTGAAATCCAACACGTGCGACGGATCACCATGATACCTCCAGAGCATCGAAACATGAAATACCGAATGAACCCCTGCCACACTGGGAGGTAAGGCAAGCTCATAGGAAACCTCCCCAACTCACCTCAATATCTTAAAAGGGCCAATAAACCCCAGACTCAACTTCCCTTTCTTCCCAAATATCATAACGCCTTTAATAGGCGAAACCCGAAGCAGAACCCACTCTCCAACCATGTAGGAAACATCACGAACCTTTCGATCCGCGTAACTCTTATATATAGATTGGGCTGTGCGGGGTCTATCCTAAATCACCTTGACTCTCTCCAAAGCATCCTGAACCAAATCTGAGCCCAGTAATCTGGCCTTACCCGGCTCGAACCAACCTACCGGAGATCTACATCTCCTACCATATAAGGCATAGTACGATGCCATCTGAATACTGGACTGATAGATATTGTTGAAAGAAAACTCCTCTAATGGTAAGAATTGATCCCAAGAACCTCCAAACTCAATCACACACGCACGAAGCATAACCTCAAGAATCTGAATAGTGCGCTCGGACTACCCGTCTGTCTGAGGGTGAAATTATATACTCAAATGGCTCGCCAAAACCGCGATGTGAACTAAGTACCTCTATCTAAAATAATGGAAACTGGAATACCATGCAGAGGGACAATCTTCCGGATATAGATCTCCGCCAACCACTCTGAGGAATATGTAGTACACACAGGGATAAAATGCGCGGACTTGGTCGCTCGATCCACAATAACCCAAATGGCATCAAACTTTTTCAAAGTCTGTGGGAGTCTAGATATGAAGTCCATGGTGATCTGCTCCTACTTCCACTCCGGAATCTCTATCTGCTAAAGCAATCCACCCGGTCTCTGGTCCTCATACTTCACATGCTGACAATTAAGGCACCGAGCTACGAACCTAACTATATCCTTCTTCATTCGTCTCCACCAGTAGTGCTGCCTCAAATACTGATACATCTTCGCGGCACCTGGATGAATGGAATACCGCAAACTGTGGCCCTCCGAGGAATATGTAGTACACACAGGGATAGAATGCACGGACTTGGTCGCTCGATCCATAATAACCCAATGGCATCGAACTTTTTCAAAGTCTGTGGGAGTCTAGATACGAAGTCCATGGTGATCTGCTCCCACTTCAACTCCGGAATCTCTATCTGCTAAAGCAATCCACCCGGTCTCTGGTCCTCATACTTCACCTGCTGACAATTAAGGCACCGAGCTACGAACCCAACTATATCCTTCTTAATTCGTCTCCACCAGTAGTCCTGCCCCAAATCCTTATACATCTTCGCGGCACCCAGATGAATGGAATACCGCAAACTATGGCCCTCCTCTAGAATCAACTCCCGAAGCCCATCGACATTGGTTATATAAACTCGACCTTGAATCCTCAATACTCTGTCATCACCAATGGTCACATCTCGAGCATCGCCATGTAACACCTTGTCCTTTAGGACAAGAAAATGAGGCTCATCATACTGCCGCTCCCTGATATGATCAAACAAGGAAGACCGAGAGACCACACAAGCTAGAAATCAGCTGGACTCTGAAAGATCCAATCTCACAAACTAGCTGGCTAGGGCCTGATGATCTATCGCTATAGGCCTTTCTGCTGCTGGTAAATAAGCCAAACTTCCCAAACTCTCTGCTCGGCGGCTCAAAGCAACGACCACCATATTAGCCTTACCTGGGTGATACAAGATAGTGATGTCATAATCCTTCAGCAACTCTAGTCATCTCGTCTTACGCAAATTAAGATCTTTCTGCTTGAACAGATGCTGCGAACTCCAGTGATCAGTATATATCTCACAAGGTACACCGTACAAGTAATGACGCCAAATCTTCAAGGCATGAACCATGGCGGCTAACTCAAGATCATGGACAGGATAATTCTTCTCGTGTATCTTCAAGTGTCTGGACACGTAGGCAATCACCCTACCGTCCTACATCAATACCGCTCAAAGGCCACCTCTCGAGGCATTACAATAGACAGTATAAGACCCCCAATCGGTAGGCAATATCAAAACTGGGTTGTAGTCAGGGCTGTCTTGAGCTTCTAAAAGCTCGCCTCACACTCCTCTGTCCACTAAAATGGAGTACCCTTCTGGGTAAATCTAGTCATATGGGCTGCAATCGATGAAAACCCCTCCACAAAACGACGATAGTAGCCTGCCAAGCCAAAGAAACTGTGAATCTCTGTAGTTGAGGATGGTCTAGGCCAACTCTGCACTGCCTCTACCTTTTTTAGATCTACCCGAATTCCCTCACTCGATAACACGTGACCCAAGAATGCCACGGAATCCAACCAAAACTCACATTTTGAAAACTTTGCATATAATCTCTTTTCCCTCAAAGTCTGAAGCACTGTCCTGAAGTGCTGCTCGTGATCTTCCCGACTCCGGGAATACACCAGAATATCATCGATAAAGACAATTAAAAAAAAGCCAAGATATGGACGGAATACACTATGCACCAGATGCATGAAGGCTGATGGTGCATTGGTCAGCCCAAAAGACATAACAAGAAACTCGTAATGACCATACCGAGTCCTGAAGGCAGTCTTCAGGATATCTGGCTTCCGAATTTTCAACTGATCGTAACCTGAGCACAAATCAATCTTAGAAAACACCCGTGCGCCCTGAAGCTGGTCAAACAGATCATCAATACGAGGCAAAGGATAACAGTTCTTCACTATTGTGATTACGTGATTTTTGCCCTATATGAGAATTACTCCCCAAAATTCAAAATAAAATAGTTTTGTGTTGTGTGTGA
Organism: Nicotiana glauca; assembly: GCA_026770625.1. Taxonomy (NCBI): domain Eukaryota; kingdom Viridiplantae; phylum Streptophyta; class Magnoliopsida; order Solanales; family Solanaceae; genus Nicotiana; species Nicotiana glauca. The sequence goes on from MU678785.1 coordinate 38,756, forward strand.
TTTTTTTGTGGATTTTTGTGTTATTTTTTCTTTATTTTTTGCATTTGTCTGTGTGTATTTATTTGTTAAATTAATAAAAAATACAAAATATGTTGCATTTAAATCTAGGATTTATTAGGAGTAATTAAGTTTTGTTTTACAAAAATAAAAATCACAAAAAATAATACACTTTACACTTTTAGCATTTAGAGGTCTAGTTGTGTGATTTTATTTCAAATTGATAGTTAATGGTGTGTTAATTGTTAGTACAAGTTAATTAGTATTTTATAAGTTAATTTGATTTTGTATTGTAATTTAGAATTTTGGGTTTTAATAAATTAGGAATTAAAAAGAAAAGAAGAGAAATGGAAATCAAAGAGAAAATCGGACTAGGCCCACCCCAAACCAGCCCAAATTGCACCCCTTACCCGGTCCAATTGGCCCAAGCCTCACAGACGCGCCAAACAATGTCGTTCTGTCACGCCCAATCTGGGTCGTTGATCTCACTTGATCAACGGTCCAGATCATCCACCCTATAACCCACATCCAGCCCGACCCGTTACCATCTCTCAACCCGCCCCGTATCACCTTAAACGACCTCGTTAATCTTAAGTGATTCAATCGGGACCGTTGGATCCCATCATCCAACAACCCTGATTAATCAAGGCTTTTCTAATATACCAAATACATTACCCTACCCCCTCAAACCAAATCAGACCTATTTTCACCCATGTCTCTCTAACCTCAGAGACCTCCCTGTAACGCCGCCCTCAACCACCGGGCTCCGCCCACCGAAAATTGCCTCACGGTGGTTCCGGTGGCCCAAACGCCTCCACCTTCACACCATCGAACCTCCACGACCTCCCCATTCCAATCCCATGCTTCCCTTCCTTCGAATCTAGCCCAGTTTCTTCGAATCTCAATTTTTAGTCAAGAACCCTAGCGCCGCCACAAGATCCCCGGTGGCGGCGCCACCTCCAAACGCCTCCATCTTCACACCATACCATCACCAGACCTCCCTCATACCATACCCGTCACCACTTTCTCTCAAATTTCACTCCAACCCTTCGAATATTGGATCAAAGATGAACCCTAAAATCCCAAAAATGGGCAAGTGGGCGTTATTGCGAACGGATTAGGTCCGTTTGGACTTTATTCTTGTGTTTTGCTAAAACAAAACACACGAATAATGTCCAAATGGACCAAAATTGGAGAGATGTGGAAAACTCAAGTTTGTTCTTGCTTAGATCGATTTCAGGTACTTCTGTTTCCATCTTTTCTTGATTATTTTGAGTCGTTTGATGTCATCTTGTTCTCCTACTACCCCTTTCTTTTGATTTCTTTCTCTTCACAGTTTCGCCGTTTCAGCCTGTATAATTAGGTCGATTGTTTGTTTGTTCGTATACGGTTATCGACTATGAATCAATTGTATGTTAGTTAATCCGTTACGAACTAGATACGAAGTTTAATCGATAGTTAAAACGTTACTGATTTTGATTTTTAGTTTGTGTGGAAATTTCTGTTTGCATTTTTTGTTTGAGAATTCGATTCGCTTTGCTGGTTGTTCTACTCACTAGTTAAGCTCACTGTTAATTGATTTTGTTTGGGTCTGTTGAATCCTAATGTGTTTATTGCTGAGTTTAATGGATAACTGGATAGTTTTTGAGTTTAAGATTACATTTTTAGTTAAGTTTTTATTCAGAATTTAGTTTGGTTATAGCTGCATTCCTAATGAAGTTTTCAAGGGTAGTTTGGAGTTTGAGAAGTTGAAAATGGTCCAGTGAGTAGGTTGTTAGGTGATACTAGTGGACTAATAAGTTAATACATTGATCAATACACTTTAAGGTCAGAAAGAAAAAGATATCACATGGGCACCATTGTCACAAAGTCTGAAGGGACTAAAACAGAAAAACATGCTGCCCATACTTAACTGAATTTTAAAGTTAGTCTGTCCATACACTTTAAAATTAAATAATAAGGGACATGCAGTAGTGGTTTTCAAGGAATAACATGGGTTGATGCTTTTAGTAGCTGGAAAGGATGAAGCTTTTGGGTATAAATAGAGGGAGAATTAGAGAAGAAAGGATCAGTTTTTATCAGTTAAAAATAGTCTAGAGCATTCAGAAAAAGACTAAGAGCATTGAGAGAATTTTGAGAGCATTAAGAAAAAAAGGGGGTTTCCGACATACATCCTAATATTACAGTCATACACATTATCAGGGATAGCTATACATTTTTTGATTGGAGGGGTATTGATTGAGTCTTTAAGAGATGCTGCAGTAGTTCCAGTTTGAACAATTCCTTTCCCGAAAGTTTCTACTGTTCTATTGTCATTTGTGAGCCGATTTCATATCCGATCTATTGAATCTGGGGATTATCATCTGCTTTTGTTTGCTGTTTGCTGCTACTGACTATCTCCTTTTCTCTGTTCTATTCGCATCCAGGTACGCTCTCGAATTGTGATGGAGCCGAAGTTTGCTTGAATATGAAGAAACTTGTGAAATATGAGTCAAATTGGAATAAACAAATTAGTTTTTTTTTAACCATTGTGTAATTTTATTTCATATTACTGATGTTTGGTTCAGTTTGTTAGGAAGATCTACCATGAAAAAAAAACTATCTGTTAGTTTCTAGTTTCTAAGTATGGGATATTCATTTGGTTTTTAGTAGGCCTATGATACTTATTAAACTGTTAATTGACTCGTGCTTCTTTAGTTTCATTTCAGTTAAATTTAAAGCCAGTAGGTGTTTGGATTGTTGATTCATGTATTAAGTGGATAATAGTAGTTGAGATTGCTAATTGTTACTGGGAAGTCTGAGTTAAGGGTGTTTGTTACTGAAATCATGCACGTTATTTTGTCTGTTTAAAAGGTTGAGCGTAGTAGTTTGAGCCTGACGATTAGCTAATGGCAGTTCTATTTTTTTTTTTAAATTTGGAATTCTGAGGTTATAATTGGTAGTGTTTGTTTGGAGTCAATTGGGAACCGTTTAGTAGCATGTTTGGAAGTTGTGTTGTACCCCTGCCCTGACTTGATCTTGGTCCCTTTGTTCAGCTTGCAATAGCCCCAAATTGGGCCTCCCTTTAACGGCCCAGCTTATGAGGAATCAGCAAGAATCCTCAATGGGCTCTTGGGCGTCATTTAAGCCCCCCCTTAAATGTAGAGCTAGTTAAACAACATTCTTGTGGTCCGTTGGTTATCAGAACTTAGTTGCGCCGGATTAAAATATAAAAGCCCTCTTAGCTTATTAACTAACTAGGTCTGTTTATTATTGGAGGCGAGCTACGGTAGATAACAAATAGTTCTTTCAGTTTAAATGCCCTTTAAAATAAATTAGGCGTGCCTCGCCAAATAAAACTGCGCAAATTATGGGGCCCTCAGTAAACGTATATATTAAAATTAAAATACTTAGAATACGGGATGAGTCGTCTAGCAAATTTCACGGCTTTCCCCAAAGATAATAACGCGTTAGACTCTTTAGGAGCGATTTTTATTAAATTACATTCTTAAACTCGGGTGCGCATTTATGTGACCCAAATCCAAATCTCAACAGAGTCGGAATGTATTAACAACCACGGATGCATTGATTGAGACATGGTTAGAGATGTATTTTCACGATGTTGTAATTCTATTAAAAATAATAAAAGCAGTTTAAATTTAATAAAAGCACATAAGTTATGATACGTATTAAAATCAGATATTTAGCCATTACAATAATTAAAGCGACCGTGCTAGAACCACGGGACCCGGGGGTGCCTAACACCTTCCCTCAGGTTAACAGAATTCCTTACTTAGAATTTCTGGTTCGTAGACTTCATTTGGAAAGTCGAATATTTTCCTCGAATTGGGATTCAAGATAAACCGGTGACTTGGGACACCAAAAGCCAAACCTATCCCAAGTGGCGACTCTAAATAAATAAATAATCCCATTTCGAATAATGTCACTTTAAATTGAAAAAACCCCTTGTACATTTATCCTCCGGGGTAGGTGCGTAAAAAGGAGGTGTGACAACTATAACCTTGTTTAACTGGTGATTATCAATACACATGCGCATAGAACCATATTTCTTCTTTACAAATAACACAAGAGCACCCCCAAGGCGATACACTGGTCCGAATAAAACCTTTATCAATTAATTCCTACAATTGCTCCTTCAACTCCTTCAACTCAGGAGGAGCCATACGGTATGGAGGGATAGAGATGGGCTGAGTGTCTGGCAATAGATTAATGCCAAAATCATTGTCCCTATCAGGTGGCATGCCCTGAAGATCAGCTGGAAACACATCGGGAAAATCCCGTACTACTGGGACTGAATCAACAGAAGGATTATCCATACTGGTATCTCTCACTTAAGCTAAGTACGCTTCACAACCTTTCTCAACCATATGCTGACCCTTAAGGAAAGAAATAACTCTACTGGGAGTGTGATCTAAGGCACCCCTCCACTCAATACGCGGTATACCTGGCATGGCCAGTGTCACGGTTTTGGCGTGATAATCAAGAATAGCATAATAGGGCAAAAAATAGTCCATGCCCAAAATAATATAAAAATCAACCATACTGAGCAATAATAAGTCAGCCTTTGTCTCAAAACTACCAAGAATAACCAAACATGGCCGGTAAACGTAGTCCACAACAAGAGAATCTCCCATAGGAATAGAAACATAAATTGGGGAACTCAAAGAATCCCGAGGTACCGCCAAATATTGAGCAAAATAAGAAGACACATAAGAGTAAGTGGAGCCTGGATCGAATAGAACCGATGCATCTCTGTGACAAACCAAGATAGTACCTGTGATGACAGAATCGGAGGCGGCGTCCTCAGTACGGCCTGGAAGGGCATACTATCTGGACTGACCTCCCCTTCGAGGGCGACCTCTACCTCCTCGACCTCCGCCTCTGGCTAGCTGGGCCAGTGGAGTGGTAGTTGGTGCTGGAACCATAGCCTAAGAGCTTTGTGAGGCCTGCTGTGGCTGAGGGGCCTGTGAAGGTGCACCCCTCCTGAGTCTGGGGAAATCTCTTACCATGTGGCGTGTGTCACCACACTCAAAACAAGATCTGGGAGGATGTGGTGGCTGTGACTGGCTCAGGCCAGGTCTGCTAGACTGACCACTGGAAGCACCCCGTGCAGGACACGCACTAGAGACTGCAGGTGCATAATAAGGCTTATGAGGCCTTGGTGGAGCAGGAACATCACTGGCTACTGGAAGAGCTGAATGAACGGGGTCACCCATATGACTCCTACCATGACAACCTGCAGCTGGGGCGTGGGCACTAGAAAAATGGCATGAGTCTGGAGACCTCTTGGCTTCCCTCTCCTCTCTGTCCCTAGCATGCATACCCTCAATCCTTCTAGAAATGCTCACCGCCTGCTGATAAGATATATCAATCTCTAACTCATGACCCATGCTAGACCTGATACTAGGAATGAGCCCTTCAATGAATCGACGAACCTTCTCACGAACCATAGAAACCAAAGCTGGTACATGTCTAGCCAAGTCAATGTAATGGACAGCATACTCCGAGACAATCATACTACCCTGGCACAACCGCTCAAACTCCGCGCGCCAGGAATCCCTAAGACTCTAGGGAACATATTCCCTCGTGAACATATCTAAAAAATGAGCCCAAGTCAGGGAAGCTGCATCATCCGGACTGTCTAACTCATAAGCACGCCACCACTGATATGCGGCTCCTCGAAGCTGGAAAGTAGTGAAGGAAAACCCGCTCGATCCTGATATGCCCATAGTGTGTAGAATACAGTAGCACTCCTCTAGAAATCCCAATGCATCCTCTGATGCTAACCCACTGAATACCGAAGGATCATATTTCTTAAGCCTCTCAAGTCTCCGCTGCTCATCCTCTGAAGTCGCTGCCCAATCCTCGGGCTGTACTGATAATGTAGGCAGCGCAGGTATAATCTCTAGTGCCTGCTCAACGTGCACTCGCTGTTTAGGAGTGCGGGTGGAGGGATTTTGTAGCCCCCCCGGTCTGGGATGTGGCTACAGCAAGGGGAAGCAACCCTGCCTGAGCCAAAGTGGTGTACATACTCATAAACTGTGACAAAGTCTCCTGGAGTGTTGGAGTAGCAATGGCAGACATATCGGGTGTCTGGACTATGGCTAGTACTGCTAGTGGTGCCTCGATAGCAGCTCGCACGGGTGCTCTGGATACACCACGAGCGCGTTCCCCGCATCTACCCCGGCCCCGGCTTATGACGGCGGCAGTATGGGGCGCAGGTCCTTACGGGTAGTGCGTGTCCTCACCATCTGTGAGAGAATAGAAAGATAGAAGTTTAGTTGTGACATCAAATCTCGCACGACAAGGAAATCAAATGAAGTGGAATTTCTTTCTTAGCAGTTACATAGCCTCTCGTAGATAAGTACAGACGTCTCTGTACCGATCAACGAGAGCCTAATAAACTGGTCTGTATTTCGTGACTCCTATGAACCTATAGCTCTGAAGGCTCTGGAGTGGAGAGGGACTCCTAGTCATTTTGCCCATAGTGTTATCTCCTATGTGAAGGCTCGGTGTATGGTTCAGAAGTTGTGTTTGGCCTATTTGGCCTATGTTCGTGATTCTAGTGCTAAGGTTCCTTCTATTGAGTGTGTGCCCGTTGTTCGTGAGTTTCCTGAGGTATTTTATTTAGACCTGCTGGGTATGCCAGCCAACAGGGATATTGACTTTTGCATTGATTTGGCTCTGGGCACTCAGCCTATTTCTATTCCACGATATCATATGGCCCCGCCTGAGTTGAAAGAGTTGAAGGAGCAGTTGCAAGACTTGCTTGAAAAGAGTTTCACTAGACCCAATGTTTTGCCTTGGGATGCGCCGGTGTTGTTTGTTAAGAAGAAGGATAGATCGATGCTAATGTGTATAGATTACTGGCAATTGAACAAGGTTACAATCAAGAATAAGTATCCGCCGAGGATTGATGATTTGTTCGATTAGCTTCAGGGTGCCAAGGCATTTTTCAAATATTGACTTGAGAGCTAGCTACCATCAGTTGAGGATTAGGCATCCGATGTACCTAAGACAGCTTTCTGCACTCCCTACGGGTATTATGAGTTCTTGGTGATGTCATTCGGGTTGACAAATACCCCAGCAGCTTTAATGGATTTGATGAACCGAGTGTTCATTCCTTACTTGTATTTGTTCATGATAGTGTTCATTGATGATATTTTGATATATTCCCGCAACTAGGAGGAGCACGAGCAGCATCTTAGAGTGATTCTTCAGACTTTGAGGGATAGTCAGTTGTATGTTATGTTTTAGGAGTGTGTCACGACCCTAGTTTACCCACCAAGAACATGTCGTGATGACGCCTAGTCTCTATAACTAGGTAAGCCAAACAATGCGGAAACATAACTAACTTGCGGAATAATAGTCAAAATTGAACAATTTAAAGGAGAAATAGTATATAAAATGCCGCTCGCCATATACAACTCCACATCTCAACATCCTACATTACTATCCCAAAACCCGAAAACTCACGGGAACCCAAGCTAAGAGAAATATAGTAAAAATGCTCTAACACCGGAATGTCTACATCAACAAATTGATAGAATGGCTAATACTACAAGATAGAATAAAGATGGAGACACTTCGGTCTGCGGACGCGGCAGATGTAACTCAAAGTCTCCAAATCTCTCACTGCCTCAAGGATGGTAAGTCTGTGCAGTAGTACCTGGATCTGCACATGAAGATCATGCGCAGAAAGGGCATGAGTACACCACAGCTGTACTCAGTAGGTGCCAAGCGTAACCTCAGTTGGGTAGTGACGAGGAAGGTCAGGGCCCTACTGAGGATAAATAAGATACAGTTTTAACAGTGTGAAATGACAGTGTAATTAAATAACACAAGACATAAAGGACAACAACAATTATTACAAGGCAAGTAACACACAGTAAAAGAACATAACTCAGCTCCGAGATAACAACCTGGGATCTCCCAAGATACCGTCCTGTAGTCCCCAAATATAAATATCATGTCCAGTGGATCTTCGGGTGCAGTCCCGTAGTCCAACTCATAAATATGCAGGGGATCTCCCGGAATGCAATTCCGAGTCCAAAAGTAAACATACATGGGAGCTCCCGGATACCATCCCGTAGTCCTAAAATAAAGTGCAGGGGGATCTCCCGGAATACTTTTCCGTAGTCCCAAAGTAAACACACATCAACAACAAAATTCAATCCAAATCAATTCCATATCAAAGTGAAGCAGGTAATCCTAAACTAGCATGATTCACGTAGTCTAATTAAGACAATTAAGACACATAAAGCAATTTGGTCAAGTAGACATACTTCTCTAAGCTACAACAGGTTTAATATCCAAACAGTGTAAGTAAGGAAAGGAGGAACAGAATTCAAGGCTATTTTTAAAGAAAACCAAATTTCCAACAATTATCACAAGTGCGCGCTCTTTACCTCACGCACAAGGCATTTCAATTACCACAATATCAATCTAAAGGGGAAAAAGTCCTCCACACAAGATTAGACATGCCACTTACCTCGGATCGGCTCCAAAATCAACTCGAAACCACACGTTTGCCACGAGTATCCGACTTTGAATGGCCCAAATCTGTTAAATTCAATTAAATATCGAAAATAACATCTCAAGCAAGTGATTCTACAATTTAATTCAAAGCTCAGATGCGAAATTCGGTAAAATGACCAAAATGCCCCTTAAGACAACATCTCGGAATCGGGTGAAATTAACATTTTCACATCCTTCTTACTCTCACGAGTCTAAACATATAAAAATCTCCCAAATCGGATGTCAAAAATCCACTCAAAACTCAATAATTCGGTCGATGAAGTTTTATCATTTTTTCATTCAAAATCCGAAATTAAAGGAGGAATTCACGCTTAGATTAGTGGGTTACAAGCAAAAAGGAGTTTAGAATCGTTACCCAATCGATATCTCTGAAAAACCCTCGAAATATCGCTCAAATCCGAGCTCTCAAGCTTGAGTTTTGGTAAAAATGGCTAAACCCTCGTTTTGAAATGTTTATAACTGCCTAGATGTTTAATGCATCGCGAACATGGAGGAAGTCACGCGTTCGCGAAGAAAGAAATTGAAGGTTGATCGAATTGATCTATGCGAATGCGTGGAATACCACGCGAATGCAAAAGGATGGACTGGAAAAGCTATGTGATTGCGAGAGAGGTCATGCGAACGCGATGAGAAAAGAATAGGCACAGCCCTCAGCGCAAAATAACACTACGCGAACGCGAAGGAGGAAAATGACAAAGCTTCACGGACACGGGAGGACAGAACGCGAACGCGTAGAGATAAATGGTCCTCCTCCAAAATTTACTCTACGCGAAAGCGTGGAGGAGGACGCGATCGCGAAGAAGAAAATAGGTCTATAACAGCTGAAGCAAAATCTGCAATTTTAAACAACTCAAAATGCCCCGTTGAGCATCCAAAACACACCCGAGGCACCTGGGACCTCAACCAAACATACGGACATATCCCATAACATCATTCAAACTTGTACCAATCCTTAAACCACCTAAACCAATGTTCTAACCTTGAATTAATCAAGGATTTAAGCCTAAGAACTCCAATTTTTCTCAAAATACGCTTTCGATCAAGAACCTAATCAAACCACGTCCGAATGACCTAAAATTTTACACATACATCCCAAAAGACAAGACGGAACTAGTACTACTTCCATAATTCCATTCCGACCCTCGGATCAAAATCTCACTATCGGACCGAAAACTTTAAAAATTCAAACTTCGGCATTTCAAGCCTAAATTAGCTACGGACCTCCAAAACATGCTCCGACCATGCCCCTAAACCTGAAATCACCTAACGCAGCTAACGAAACCATCAGATTCACATTCTAAGGCCGTCTTCACACTGTTCCGACTACATACCACTTTCCAACACTTAAGCTCTCATTTAGGGACTAAGTATCCCAAAACTCTCTGAAACTCACAACTGAACATCCAGGAAAATCAAAATAGTAGAAATAAACTTGGGGAAAGCAGTTAATAGGGGATCAGGGCATAAATTCCAAAAACCACCGGCCGGGTCGTTACAAAGTGTGAGTTCTGGTTGAGTTCGGTTGCATTCATGGGTCATGTTGTATTAGCAGAGGGTATTCAGGTTGATCTGAAGAAGACTGAGGTAGTCAAGAATTGTCCTAGACCAGCATCAGCTATATAGATCCGGAGTTTCTTGGGTTTGGCAGGCTACTATTGTGGGTTCGTAGAGGGGTTTTCATCTATCGCAACCCCGATAACCAGGTTGACCTAGATGGGTGCCCAGTTCATATGGTCGGATGAGTGTGAGGCGAGCTTTTAGAAGCTCAATATAGCTTTAACTACAACACCGATGTTGGTTTTTCCCACAGGTTCAGGGCCATATACCATTTATGGTGATGCATCTCGTATTGGACTTGGTACGGTATTGATGCAGGATGGCAAGGTCATTCATTACATATGCTTCACGGCAGTTGAAGATTCATGAGAAGAACTATCCGGTTCATGATTTGGAGTTAGCATCCATTGTTCATGCGTTGAAGATTTGGAGGCATTATCTGTATGGCGTGGCATGTGAGGTGTTCACGGATCACAAGAGTCTGTAGTATTTGTACAAGCAAAAAGAGTTGAATTTGAGACAGAAGAGGTGGTTGGAGATATTGAAAGACTGATATCACCATCTTATATCACCCGAGAAAGGCCAATATGGTGGCCAATGCCCTAAGTAGGAAGTCAGCCAATGTGGGCAGTCTAACTTATATTCCGGTCGGTGAGAGCCCGCTAGCTTTGGATGTTCAAGCTTTGGCCAATCAGTTCATGAGGTTGGATGTTTCTAAGACCAGTTGTTTGTTAGCTTACACAATCGCTCGTTCTTCATTATTGGAGCGTATCCTAGATTGGCAGTATGATGATCTCCATTTGTGTGTCCTTAGAGACACGGTGCAGCACAGACGTGCCAAGCAGGTTACCTTAGGTGATGTTGGAGTTTTGAGATTTCAAGGTTGAGTTTGTATGCCGAATGTGGATGGTCTTTGAGAGTTGATTTTAGATGAGGCCCATAATTCCCGGTACTTTATTCATCGGGGCATCACGAAGATGTATCAGGATTTACGGTATAATTATTGGTGGCGGAGAATGAAGAAGGATATTGTTGCATATGTGGCTCGGTGTTTGAATTATCAGCAGGTTAAGTACGAGCATCAGAGGCCCGGTGGTTCATTTCAGAAGATTGAGATACCTGAGTGGAAGTTGGAGCATATCACTATGGACTTTTTTACTGGACTCCCACGGACTCAGAAGAAGTTCGATGCAGTGTGGGTCATTGTTAATAGGATGACCAAGTCAGCACATTTCATTCCTGTGGCAGTTTCTTTTTTTTTTGAGAGATTAGCTAAGATCTACATCCGGGAGATTGTTCGTCTTCATGGTGTGCCCGTGTCTATCATTTCGGGTCAAGGTGCGCAGTTTACCTCACATTTCTGGAAAGCAGTTCAGCAAGAGTTGGGAACACGAGTTGAGTTGAGCACACATTTCATCCTCAAACAGACGGGCAGTCCAAGCGGACCATTAAAATTTTGGAGGATATGATCCGAGCTTGTGTCATTGACTTTGGAGGCTCGTGGGATCAATTTTAGCCTTTAGTAGAGTTTTCTAACAACATCAGCTACCAGTCGAGTATTCATATGGCTCCGTATGAGACTTTATATGGTAGATGGTGTCGGTCTCCAGTGGATGGTTTGAGCCAGGAGAGGCTCAGTTGTTGGGTATGGATCTGGTTAAGGATGTCTTGGACAAGGTCAAGATTATTCAAGATAGGCTTCGTACAGCTCAGTCCAGGCAAAAGAGCTATGTTGACCGCAAGGTTCGTGATTTGGCATTCATGGTCGGTGAGCGGGTAATTCTTCAAGTGTCGCCTATGAAGGGCGTGATGAGATTTGGGAATAAGGGCAAGCTTAGCCCTAGGTTCATTGGCGCGTTTGAGATTCTTGATCGAGTGGGAGAAATGTCTTATAGACTTGTATTGCTGCCGAAATTTTCATCCGTACATCTAGTGTTTCATGTGTCCATGCTTCGGAAGTATCACGGCAATCCATCCCACATGTTAGATTTCAGCACTGTCCAGTTGGACAAGGACTTGTCATATGAGGAAGAGCCAGTGGCTATTCTAGACTTGCAGGTTCATCAGTTGATATCGAAGAGTTTTCCTTCTGTTCATGTTCAGTGAAGAGGTCAACCTCCTGAGGCATCGACCTGGGAGTCCGAGTCCGATATGCGGAGCCGTTATCCCCATCTTTTCCCCGACTCAGGTACTTCCTTCTTCTATCCGTTCGAGGATGAACGGTTATTTTAGAGGTGGAGTATGTGATGACCCAAAAGGTCATCACTTATTTTTTAAAATAAATTCAATATTTTGAGGCCTTAGAAACCTCTTTTAGCATCACCTCGAGTTACGTGCACAGTCCAGGCACGTAGCCGTAAAGCCTATATGTGAAAATCTTTGAAAAATGATAAATTTTGACTAAAATGAATTAATTTGACTTTGGTCAATGTTTTGGGTAAACGGATCCGGACCCATGATTGGACGGTCCCGGAGGGTCCGTAGAAAAATATAGGACTTGTGCGTATGCTCGGAATCGAATTTCGTGGTCCCAAGCCCGAGAAATAAATTTTTAAAGAAATTGTTTTTTGAAATTGTTTAAAGGATTTAGAAATGGATTTTGATTATAACATGTTGGAATCGGGACCGTATTTTGGTTCTGGTACCCGGTACAGGTCTTATATATGATTTAAGACAATTCTGTAAAGTTTGGTAAGAAACGGAATCCATTTGACATGATTTGGACCTTAAATGCAAATTTGATGTTTAAAGAAGTTTTGAGAAATTTCATTGATCTTGAGGTTTAATTCGATGTTCATGATGTTATTTTGGTGATTTGAGTATATGAATAAGTCCGTAGGATGTTTTTAAGGTTGTGTATATTTGGTTTGGAGCCCCGAGGGCTCGGGTGAGTTTTGGATAGGCCACGGGATGTATTTTGACCTTAGAAAAATTGCAGGATTTTTGCTTGTGTGATCAGGCCTGTAGGCATCACATTTGTGAAGCCTGGCTTGCAAATGCGATATCGCAAACGTGAGTTATGTTTCGCAATTCCGACCTCGCAAATACGAGGATGCCCTTCGCAAATGTGATGTATGCTGGAAAGGGCTTAAAGTCGCAAATGTGACATATTGTTCGCAAATGCGAAAAGTCTAGATTTCCTAAGGGTTCGCAAATGTTCCCTTCGCAAGTCCCAAGCCAGCAGATGTCGGGGTTCGCAATTCCCACATCTGAGACTTACAAATTTTATACTTAGCCAAATATTTAACCCATTTTCACATCCTCTCAAAATATAAATACACGTAGGCGATTTTTCAAAGATTTCTTCTTCTCCAAATCAATTGTAAGTCATTTTTAACTAACTTTCTTCAATTCTTAACATCTTTTAACATGTTTTCAACTTCAAATCAATGATTTTCATGGGGAAATTGGATATTTTGGGTAGAACCTAGTTTTTTTAAAAATTGGATTGGGACCTTGATTTGAGGTCCGATATCAAAACAAATTATATATTTGAGTTCGTGCGGGAATAGGTTATCGGGTTTTGGTTCGAACCTCGAGTTTTGACCATGTGGGTCTAGGGGCGATTTGACTTTTTGGGTAAAACTTTGGAAAATCCATTTTTATGCATTCGAATTGATTCATTTAGCGTCTATTGATGTAATTAAGTAACTTGTGACTAGATACAAATGAATTAGTGGTGGAATCGAGGGGTAAAGCTATAATTGAAGTGTGAGTTGTGTTCGTGGCATCGAGGTAAGTGTTTGATCTAACTTTAGCGTGAGGGATTAGGAGTTATGTCTATTTGCTACATGTTAATTGTGGAGTACGACGTATAGGCATGATGATGAGTATCGCACCTCCTTTTTTTGCTTACTACACCCCGGGGAGGGTATAATAAAAAGGAGTTTTTCCAATTAAAGGACAATCGAAATGGGATTTGTTTATTAAGAGATCCAGAGTCGCCACTTGGGAGATTTATGGTGTCCCAAGTCACCGGTTTGAATCCCGAATCGAGGAAAGGGTTTTACTCTGTATTACAGTCGCGAACCAGAAATCCGGGTAAGGAATTCTGTTAACCCGAGAGAAGGGGTTAGGCACTCCCGAGTTCCGTGGTCCTAGCACGGTCGCTCAACTGCTATATTTGACTAAATTTTGATTTTTATACATGTTATCCCATAGTGCAATTTTAGGATTATTCACCACTTTTAGTCGATTATTAAGAAAGTGAACGTCGTTTAAGAACATGTTTTCGGATCACGTCACATGAAATGCACCCGGATCCTCAACACATTCTTATTCAATGTTTTCGGATTTGGATTTGGGTTGCATGAAACTTACATCTGTATTTAGGAAGGTAAAATTATTAAAAGCGCGCATAAAGCGACTAACGTATTATATACTTTGCGGAGGGCCGTAAAATTCGCTAAACGGCACGCCCCAAATTTTAAGTATTTCTAATTAAGTAATTAATGAGGGCCCCGCATTTTATATTTGGTTTGGCGAGGCTCGTCTCATTTATTGTTAGAAGGATAATCCTAAAGCAAGCTAATTTATTATTTGTCTCTAAAAGGCCAATGAATTCACGAATATAAATTCGGGCCTCGAATTCAAGTCTGAATTCAAACAAAAGGGGAAACCCTTTTAGTTTAAACCCGCTACCTAATTCAAAACCCAATTTTATATTTATGAATTAATTACCTATATTCCTAATGTAATTTTAAAAGGGGAATTTGACTTTTAGCAATTTTGGGCCTAAAATTGGCCCAGGATTTTAAATGCCCAGCGCTTTGGGGTTTTGGTAAACGCTGGTCCAGCTGGTATGTGTAACTATTTTTATTGAAGAGCTGGGCCAGGCCATTAAGCCCAATATCAACAAACGCGACCCCAATCGAAAAAAGAGGAGGTCTAAATTCATGTTCAAGCAAACAAATTCAACAAATAAAGGGAATGTATTGACGACTGATTGGGCATCCATTAACACAAATTAAAATGAACAGATTTAAGTCAAATGAGCTTATTTCTTCATTTCACTTTTAATTACCTATACATGAACCAAATTGTGAATCAACTTGCTAAAGCATGAAACTGGTGTGTTATTAAACTCTCTTCTAAATTAACTGCACTACTTCACTGATTGCTTCTCAATTAACACCAAACGGCCCAAATGGAAATCCTTGGGATCAGATGACCATTGTAAAGCCACGATCCCAAGGACAACTCTTCTAAAGCAAATAATGGATCAAATGGGAGGAATACCAAAATACCTTTAAATTCAACTAATTACAATTATTTTCTAATAGAACTTGTATACTCAGCTCAGCAGAATCGTCCTAAAATTAACATCTAAAGGAATTGGAGATCAAATATAACCAAACTTCGCATATAACCCACTACTACTAATGAGCACCCTACATTTGACTATTAATACATGAATTTGTTAAACTACACAATATCAGAATCAAACCAACTAAGACCGTTTAATCAACCCAAAAGTCTGTCCAAATTATACAAATCATACTATATTAGCTAACCTTCATGCCATTAACAATATGAATTCATTGTGGTTTGAAACAATTTCTACTTTAAATACAAATATCAAAGCTAAAACAGACAGAAACATTGGTATATCATCATCAGAAATGTGGCTTCTATTTATTCATGTTTTCAACAACATTGATACGTTGACAGGGCTCGAAGTGTGTACCTGGAGATTGAAATTCAAGTAGAAGAAGAGAATATTAGCTAAGTAATGCAGCAGTAACAACAACAGCTAGTTTCCAACAATATGAATGACTAATAGCCCAGCAATCAAGGCCAAACAGCCTGGAAGTATTCAAATCAAACAGAACTCAACAAATCCACTCCAACACAGCTACAAGTCAAACTAGAAGTGAGCACTAACACACAGATAGCCAATAAAACTCCCAAACTGGATTCAAACCAACAATTCCACTCGAAATCAACTAGAATAGCTTAAAATTGAACTCTGAACAATGTGAATCAATACTCAGAAGTAAAATGAACTTCCAAACTCAATGAAACAGTTTATTTTTTTGTTTTTCTATTGTTTTTGGATTTTTGAATGTTTGAATTTAAAAATTGGATCTGAAAATTAGAGAGAACCTTTTGAGGGGAATTTTGGAGGTTGCCCAACTTCTGATTTTTCCCAGAGTCAAACTCCTTTTCCCCCTTTCTAGCACTGATTTCAGCTTTTTAAATAAGCACTTCACTATTAGAAAAATCTATATGCCCATGATATTCTCTGCCCTCCCACTACTGTGTGTCTAATTCATTTTTAATTCCAAGTTATGGGTACATATTTGTTTTATCAATCCCTTTACCTCCCCATTATGTTTTGTGCCCCACAAATGCCTTATTTTAATGGTACACTAGCTTAGTGTGTAGGGCACTCAATCATTTCAAATTTCAAGTCCAAATTACCCCTGAAGCTACTATGAACTACTGAACTACCCAGTCTTTAATCTGTTATTAAACCTTTCAGCTCCAACCTACTGATCCTAAACAAGTTGATTCCTAATTAACCACCAAACTACAACAGTTATAACCAATTCAACTTACCAAATCAATTAGTAATTTAAGACAGAAACTTAAACCAAATCAAAATGGCATAAAAAATGGAAACCACTGAGTCAAAACAAGGTCACCTTTGCACTAAAAAATATGTTTTGCCTGATGTTGATTAACAATAATAGAAACCAACTGGGAAATTATTACTGATTCAACACAAACGATCTATGAACAACCAATTAGTTCGAAAGAGAACCGACTAAGCTCAGAGAGACCAAACACACATACTAACATTTTTAGAGATCAAGTGGAAGACACAAATGAAAGCTTAAGGCAATTGATCAGTTCATGATAACAGAATAGCCAATTCACGACATTTGAGTGACCAGGCCACTCGACTCAATAACTGATGACTAAACAATTCACATATTGTGAAGAAATAATTAGCTCAACATGGAGACCAAAACAAAAAATGAAACAGAAGGAGGAAGGTACTAACAACTTAACAAAAACTACAAAATAACAAAAAAGAAATGAGAATTGGAAAGTACCCGGGAATCAAGCGGACCAAAACTGGAAATTCCTCGTCCCTTCACTTTGGACTGAAGTGGACCTTAATCGCGTGTTTCCAATAACAAAAACGTACGACTAAAGTCCAATTTAGTCCAAATATCCTCGCAGCTCGTTGGATTTTAAGCTTAGGGCTCTGGTTTTCTGCGATTTACTATTCGAAGATTCGGAGTGGTATTTGAAGGACGATGGTGATGGTTTAGGGATGAGGGTGGTCAGAAGGTCAAAGGGTATAAGTTTGGGGCTGTTTGGAGATGGTGCCGCCACCGGGGATCTTGTGGCGGCGGCTAGGGTTCTTGATTGAAAATTGAGATTCGCGGCATCCAGACTAGATTCAAAGGAAAGGGAGTACGAGGTTGGAACGAGGAGGTCAAGGGGAGGCTAAGGTGTGTTTTTAGGGAGGTTTGGCCGTCGACCGCCGCCGTGGGCGATTTCCGGCAGGCAGTCAACGGCGGAGTGAGGCGGAGGTTGTTTGGGGTCTCCACAGGTTAGAGATGAGGGGTCGAAGGGGTTCTGATGGGTAGGGGTTTGATTTTGGGTATATTAGATATAGGTTAATTTATCTGGGTCGTTGGATGATGAAATCCAACGGCTCTTATTAGATCACTTAAATGAAATGGGGTCGTTTGGTCTAAGCTGGGGCGGGTTTGGTTTTAGGTCGGATCAGGGTCGGGTATTGGGGAAGGTTTTGGACCATTGATTAATTGAGATCAACGGCCCAGATTGAGCGTGACAAAAATGATGTCGTTTGTACGGTCGTATTGCCAGCTCAAGAGGACTGGGTAAGGGGTTGATTTTGGGTTGATTTTTTTTTTGTTTGGGCTGGGTATTTGGCCCAAATTTGACTCCCCCTTTCTTTATTTACTCCCAAACTATTTTTATGTTTTTCTTTTCTTCAATTTTCTCTCTAATTAATTACAAATTTAAACTAAAAATCCTAATGCAGATTATAAAACCCCAATTAACTCACAAATACTAATTAATGCTTAATAAAAATTATCACACATAATAAAATAACAAATTAAAATAAAATCACACAATTTTGATATTAAACACTAAAAATGCGAATTACATTATTTTTGTGATTTTTTTATTTTTGTAAAACAAACTTAATTACTCTTAATTATTCGAAATGTCAAATTAAATCCTAGAATGCAAAGGCAACACATTTTTTGTATTTTCATCAATTTAAACATATAATCACGCACACACAAACGCCAACAATAAGAGAAAAATAACACAAAATCCACAATAATTGCAAACGAGACAAAAATTATTTTATTTTGAATTTTCTGGGAGTAATTCTCATATAGGGCAAAAATCACGTGCTCACAGCTGCCCCTCTTTGCCCGTAAACACAAAGAGTGTCCGTGCAAAGATAAAGTGAGTAAATACGAGCGATTTTTGCCCGTTTGAGTACTCCGTGTGAAGCATTTTTTGAAAGGATTTGACCGAACCTTTGCTTTAAAGGTCTCCTACATATCCCTGGCTAAAAGGGAATCAGGTCAATATAGTTCGGGATGCTTTGGTAGCTGGGACTACCGTGAAACTGTGATTTCACTGTTACTGCTCTTGCGGCTACTGCTTGCCAACCTCCTTATTACACCGTGCTAAACAGAAAATAAGAAGCTAGACTAGTCTATGAATTGTAAAATCTTATCTAGATCTTCAAGCTTGCTCTTGTCGCCTTGCTTTCTTGTTGGCTTGCTTCCTCTGATGTTTCTGACTTGACTCACCGACTTCTCTTGATTGCCGAACTTGAACTATTCTTTTCCTTCTTTTGAGCTTCAGATTATTTTCCCTCGAAGCTTGAACTGCTTTTTTTCGATTTCTGAACTTGAATTTATGCTGGGGATTTTGTTGTGATCCTTCGCTTTACTGACTTCAACTTGAAATTTATTCCTCTGTTATACGGGCAGGCTCCCGACTTTAAAATTTGAAATGTAAAGACTAAAATGTATTCCTCTGTTATATGGGCGGGCTCCCAACTTCAAAACGTGAAATTTAAAGATTGAAATGTATTCCTCTGTTATATGGGCGGGCTCCAACTTCATCAACAACTTTAAAAATAAAATGCATTTGGCAATAATTTATGAAATATATATTTTGGCAATGTTTATACAAGCAGGACCATCATATCCTATTTGAGGGCGGATAGACCCATCATATCCTATTTGAGGGCGGATACTCCTGAAATATCCTATTTGAGGGCGGATAGACCTGAAATATCCTATTCGAGGGCGGATAAACCCAATATATCCTATTCGAGGGCGGATGAACCCAAAATATCCTATTCGAGGGCGGATGAACCCAAAATATCCTATTCGACGGCGGATGAACACAAAATATCCTATTCGACGGCGGATAGACCCAAAATATCCTATTCGAGGACGGATGAACCCAAAATATCCTATTCGAGGGCAGATGAACCCCAAATATCCTATTCGAGGGTGGATGATCCCAAAAATATCTTATTTGAGGGCGGATGAACCCAAAATATCCTATTTGAGGGCGGATGATCCAAAAATATCCTATTCGAGGGCGGATGAACACAAAATATCCTATTCGAGGACGGATGAACCCAATATAACCTATTCGAGGGCGGATGAACCCAATATATCCTATTTGAGGGATGACGAACCTAATATATCCTATTTGAGGGCGAATGGACCCAATATATCTTATTTGAGGGCGGATGAACCCAAAATATCCTATTCGAGGACGTATGAACCAAAAATATCCTATTCGAGGGCAGATGAACCCAATATATCCTATTCGAGGGCGGAATATTCTATTCGAGGGCGGATGAACCCAATATATCATATTCGAGGGCGGAATATTCTATTCGAGGGCGGATGAACCCAAAATATCCTATTCGAGGGCGGATAAACCCAATGTATCCTATTCGAGGGCGGATGGACCCAAAATATCCTATTCGAGGGCAGAGGAACCCAAAATATCCTATTCGAGGGCGGATGAACCCAAAATATCCTATTCGAGTGCGGATGAACCCAAAATATCCTATTAGAGGGCGGATGAACCCAAAATATCCTATTCGAGGGCAGATGAACCCAATATATCCTATTCGAGGGCGGATGAACCCAAAATATCATATTCGAGGGCAGATGGACCCAATATATCCTATTCGAGGACGGATGGACCCGAAATATCTTATTTGAGGGCGGATGAACCCAAAATATCCTATAAGAGGGCGGATGAACCCAAAATATCCTATTCGAGGGCGGATGAACCCAAAATATAACATATTTGATGGCGGATGAACACAATATACCCTATTCGAGGGCGGATGAACCCAAAATATCCAATTCGAGGGCGGATGAACCCAATATATCCTATTCGAGGGCAGATGGACCCAATATATCCTATTCGAGGGCGGATGAACCCGAAATATCCTATTTTAGGGCGGATGAACCCAAAATATCCTATTAGAGGGCGGATGAACCCAAAATATCCTATTCGAGGGCGGATGGACCCAAAATATCCTATTCGAGGGCGGAATATCCTATTCGAGGATGGATGAACCCAAAATATCCTATTCGAGGGCGGATGAACCCAAAATATCCTATTCGAGGGTGGATGAACCCAAAATATCCTATTCGAGGGCGGATGAACCCAATATATCCTATTCGAGGGCGGATGGACCCCTAATATATCCTATTCGAGGGCGGATGAACCCAAAATATACTATTCGAGGGCGGATGAACCCAAAATATCCTATTCGAGGGCGAATGAACCCAAAACATCCTATTCGAGGGCGGATGATCCCAAAATATCCTATTCGACGGCGGATGAACCCAATATATCCTATTCGAGGGCAGATGGACCCAATATATCCTATTCGATGGCGGATAAACCCAATATATCCTATTCGATGGCGGATGAACCCAATATATCCTATTCGATGGCGGATAAACCCAAAATATCATATTCGAGGATGGATGAAACCAAAATATCCTATTCGAGGGCGGATGAACCCAATATATCCTATTTGAGGGCACACGAACCCAATATATCCTATTCGAGGGCGGATGGACCCAATATATCTTATTTGAGGGCGGATGAACCAAAAAAATCCTATTCGAGGGCGTATGAACCCAAAATATCCTATTCGAGGGGAGATGAACCCAATATATCCTATTCGAAGAAGGAATATTCTATTCGAGGGCGAATGAACCCAAAATATCCTATTCGAGGGCGGATGAACCCAATATATCCTATTCGAGGGCGGATGGACCTAAATTATCCTATTTGAGGGCGGATGAACCCAAAATATCCTATTCGAGGGCGGCTGAACCCAAAATATCCTATTCGAGGGCGGCTGAACCCAAAATATCCTATTCGAGGGCGGCTGAACCCAAAATATCCTATTCGAGGGCGGCTGAACCCAAAATATCCTATTCGAGGGCGGCTGAACCCAAAATATCCTATTCGAGGGCGGCTGAACCCAAAATATCCTATTCGAGGGCGGCTGAACCCAAAATATCCTATTCGAGGGCGGCTGAACCCAAAATATCCTATTCGAGGGCGGCTGAACCCAAAATATCCTATTCGAGGGCGGCTGAACCCAAAATATCCTATTCGAGGGCGGCTGAACCCAAAATATCCTATTCGAGGGCGGCTGAACCCAAAATATCCTATTCGAGGGCGGCTGAACCCAAAATATCCTATTCGAGGGCGGCTGAACCCAAAATATCCTATTCGAGGGCGGCTGAACCCAAAATATCCTATTCGAGGGCGGCTGAACCCAAAATATCCTATTCGAGGGCGGCTGAACCCAAAATATCCTATTCGAGGGCGGCTGAACCCAAAATATCCTATTCGAGGGCGGCTGAACCCAAAATATCCTATTCGAGGGCGGCTGAACCCAAAATATCCTATTCGAGGGCGGCTGAACCCAAAATATCCTATTCGAGGGCGGCTGAACCCAAAATATCCTATTCGAGGGCGGCTGAACCCAAAATATCCTATTCGAGGGCGGCTGAACCCAAAATATCCTATTCGAGGGCGGCTGAACCCAAAATATCCTATTCGAGGGCGGCTGAACCCAAAATATCCTATTCGAGGGCGGCTGAACCCAAAATATCCTATTCGAGGGCGGCTGAACCCAAAATATCCTATTCGAGGGCGGCTGAACCCAAAATATCCTATTCGAGGGCGGCTGAACCCAAAATATCCTATTCGAGGGCGGCTGAACCCAAAATATCCTATTCGAGGGCGGCTGAACCCAAAATATCCTATTCGAGGGCGGCTGAACCCAAAATATCCTATTCGAGGGCGGCTGAACCCAAAATATCCTATTCGAGGGCGGCTGAACCCAAAATATCCTATTCGAGGGCGGCTGAACCCAAAATATCCTATTCGAGGGCGGCTGAACCCAAAATATCCTATTCGAGGGAGGATGAACCCAATATATCCTATTCAAGGGCAGATGGACCCAATATATCCTATTCGAGGGCGGATGAACCCGAAATATCCTATTTGAGGGCGGATGAACCCAAAATATACTATTAGAGGGCGGATGAACCCAAAATATCCTATTCGAGGGCAGATGAACCCAATATATCCTATTCGAGGGCGGAATATCCTATTCGAGGACGGATGAACCCAAAATATCCTATTCGAGGGCGGATGAATTCAAAATATCTTATTAGAGGGCGGATGAACCCAAAATATTATATTTGAGGGCGGAAGAACCCAATATATCCTATTCGAGGGCGGATGGACCCCAAATATATCCTATTCGAGGGCGGATGAACCCAAAATATACTATTCGAGGGCGGATGAACCCAAAATATCCTATTCGAGGGCGAATGAACCCAAAACATCCTATTCGAGGGCGGATGAACCCAAAATATCCTATTCGACGGCGGATGAACCCAATATATCCTATTCGAGGGCAGATGGACCCAATATATCCTATTCGAGGGCGGATGGACCCGAAATATCCTATTTGAGGGCGGATGAACCCAAAATATCCTATTAGAGGGCGGATGAACCCAAAATATCCTATTCGAGGGCGGATGAACCCAATATATCCTATTCGAACCCAAAATATCCTATTCGAGGGCGGATGAACCCAAAATATCCTATTCGAGGGCGGATGAACCCAATATATCATATTCGAGGGTGGATGGACCCGAAATATCCTATTCGAGGGTGCATGAACCCAAAATATCCTATTCGAGGGCAGATAAACCCAGAATATCCTATTCGAGGGCGGATGGCCCAATATATCCTATTCGAGGGTGGATGGACTCAAAAGATTCTATTCGAGGGTAGATGAATCCAAAAATATCCTATTCTAGGGCGGATGAACCCAATATTTTCTATTCGTGGGCGGATGGACCCAAAATATCCTATTCGAGGGCGGATGAACCCAAAATATCCTATTCGAGGGCGGATGAACCCAAAATATCCTATTCGAGGGAGGATGGACCAAAAATATCCTATTCGAGGGCGGATGAACCCGAAATATCCTATTCAAGGGCGAATGAACCCAAAATATCATATTCGAGGGCGGATAACCCCAATATATCCTATTCGAGGGCGGATGGACCCAAAATATCCTATTCGAGGGCGGATGAACCCAAAATATCCTATTC
>MU678785.1:68050-79888 GCA_026770625.1 Nicotiana glauca
CGCAAAGGGCTTGATATGATGTAGAGATCTTGATATGGACATAGCTTCCGTCCCTGTCTTAAATCAAAGAGAATTTCGTCAGTTTTTTAAAATGATGGTCGGTGGTGACGTTCTTGCTGGGGATGCTTTCCTCATTCCCTTAGAACTTGTGTTATCTTCCTTCTTCCTCAAGTTGGTACCTGACTTCAACAAAAATATAAAGGTAACGCCTCCGTTCTACGGGCGGGCTCCCGACTTCAATAACTTGAAAACTGCACTTGTGTTGCCATTGTTCCTCTTTGAAACCATTTCCTTCTTACTGTGTTGCATTCCTTTTAACTGCTGGGGATAACACTACTGGGGAATTATTTACTTACATGCTGGGGATAATACTGCTGGGGGAATCTTTTTTTTTTCAAAACTTTTATTTTGAACACTGCTGGGATAAAAATGTTATCAGCTGGGGATAACACTTTTGAGAAGAACACTGCTGGGGGAATTTTCCTTCCTTCAAAACTGGTGTTTCATTATTTCGAAAGCTGCTGGGGATGACACTGAATTCAACTAAAACTTATTGTTTTCCTTCTTTCAACACTGTTGGGGATAATACTGGTTCAAAGACCACTTTCCTTGTGTTATCTGGCTTCTTTCCCAAGTGGATACCTGACTTGATAATCTTCCACGTGGCATGCCTTTCTATAAATGCCATTTCCTTTTTCCTGTTTCAAATCAAAGAAAATTTGTTAGTTTAAAATGCGGTGGTTGGTTGTGATGCTCCTGCTGGGGATGGTTCTCCTTTTCTCCTTCCCTGCTCTGTGTTTCCATTACACCACCAAAACTTTGCTGGGGATGATATTCCCGCTGGGGATGGTTTCTCTTTTTCTTCCTTCCCCGCTCTGTGTTGTCTTTCCCTCTTGGAACTGGGTTAAAAATCTGTCGGGGATGCTCCTTCTTCCTGGCGATTGTTATTCACAAATTTCTTAATTGTTGTTTTTCTGCTTTTCTCCATACTTTCCTTGACACTCCAGACCAATTCATCATTTAGTCTTGCAACAAACATCTTTTCCGTTTTTATTACCTTTTCTTTGGCATGTCCTTTTCGCATTTTGCTTTGCACCATTTTGGAAACTGGTAGTAAGCTCTGAAAAAATCTTTCTCAAAAACAAACTGCTGGAGAAAAAGTTTTTAAAACAAAGAAATGAAAAGTGATGACTTCAAAAGATAGAAAAGAAGAAGTCTTTCTGAACAAATGCTGGGGAGAAGAAAAAGAAAAGGAACTTATCTTAATGGTATAACCGATCCTAACGATGATGACGTGCGTTCTGGATCTAACCAACCCAGTCTACCTATCGATCCATCTTTCCGATGGCCTCCTTTTGCTGGGGATGAGAAGGCACCCAATTCTTTGCCGAATGCGGATCCTTTCCGCCAATCTTATCTTGTTTGCCCTTTTTATATCCTTGTTGCCTCATAGTGCCCTTCGAGGGGTTTTCACTAATGAGACTCTCTCATTTCTCTCAACTCATGTCGCCTTATGGTGCCTGCGAAGGATTTCACCATAAAACTTTCTCATTTTGTTTCTCTCAGCTTTCGTCGCTTTATGGTGCCTGTCAAGGTTTACACCAATAAGACTCTCTCATTTTATTTTTCTTTCGCATCTAGAGATGGGAGTGTTACCGATAAGATTCTCTCTATTGGGGATTCCTTTGGTTACCAATCCCTCAACTCGTGATCCTCATTCAGTCGGGGATCAGTGTGTTATTCTCGGCTTTCATTTGCCTGACTTGGTACCTCTCGCATACTGACCGAGAGGTCTTTTTTGGACATCAAATATGGGTTTTGTGTATGGCTAAAAGAAAAACATCTCAAAAAGATTCAAAATAACTTTGATGGGTAAAACATTACAACTCTTGGAATCAAACCCCCCTTTTTTCATTTTTTTTTTCAAAAGTTAAAACATAACTTCTGCCCCAGTTTTCTTACTTGGGGGATTTTTTTATTTTTGTTACACTATGACCGAGCCGTGAGGCGCCTACGTATCCTCTTTGAGGAATCAAGTCGAACGTAGTTCACTTGATTCCTTTGTTTTTCTTGTTTTTTTTTTCATTTTCATTAATGATTCCAAGAGAGGGGTATGAAAGAATAAATAAGGCTCAAAGGGGGAAGCAAAGGTTAAAGTGTTTGGATAGTAGAAAATTTTGCCTCCGTCATTTCATTCTCCGATAAATGCCAAGTACAAACAAATAAACAAATAAACAACAATTACAATCAAAGAAATTACATATAATATCTTTTGACTGCGTCAGAATTGATAGCCATGTCGATACATCTTCTCTCGACATATGTCAGACATAGAGCGCCATTGGATAACACCCTGGTCACAATAAATGGCCCTTGCCAGTTTGGGGAGAACTTGCCCTTTGCTTCGGCCTGATGTGGAAAGATTCATTTCAATACTTGTTGCCCCACTTCAAATTTCCTAGGACGTACCTTCTTATTATATGCTCTTGCCATCCTTTTTTGATACAATTGGCCATGACATACTGCTGCCAATGTCTTTTCATCAAGTAAGCTAAACTGCTCCAATATGGCTTTGATCCATTCATTGTCATCAATCCCAGCCTCAGTGACAATCCGGAGGGACGGAATTTCAACCTATGCTGGTATCACTGCTTCAGTTCCGTATACCAACGAGTACGGAGTTGCACCTATTGAAGTACAAACAGTAGTGTGATAACCCAACAATGCAAATGGTAGCTTTTCATGCCATTGCCTGGACCCTTCTACCATCTTCCTCAATATCTTCTTTATGTTCTTGTTGGCTGCCTCAACCGCGTCATTCGCCTTGGTATGATACGGGGTGGAATTACGGTGTGTAATCTTTAATTGTTGACATACTTCTTTCATCAAACTACTATTAAGATTAGCACCATTGTCCGTGATGATCACCTTTGGGATCCCAAATCTACAGATGATATGGGAATGAACAAAATTCACCACCGCCTTCTTGGTTACCGACTTAAAAGTCTTTGTTTCAACCCATTTGGTGAAATAGTCGATGGTTACCAGAATGAACCTATGACCGTTGGAAGCTGCCGGCTCAATCGGTCCAATGACATCCATGCCCCATGCAACAAATGGCCATGGTGCTGACATTGTATGCAATTCTGTCGGCGGAAAATGAATCAGATCTCTGTGTATCTGACACTGATGGAATTTTCGCACGAAACTGATACAATCGCGCTCCATAGTGAGCCAATAATACCCTGCTCGGAGAATCTTCTTCGCCAATACATATCCGCTCATATGTGGACCACAAACTCTAGCATGTACCTCTGTCATCACTGTCGTGGCTTGACCAACATCTATACATCTCAGCAAACCAAAATCTGGTGTTCTTTTGTACAGCACTCCTCCACTGAGAAAAAATCCATTTGCCAACCGCCGAATGGCTCTCTTTTGATCTCCGGTGGCCTGCTTCGGGTATATCCCCATCCTGAGGTATTCCTTGACATCATAGAACCATGTCTCGCCATCCGTTTCTTCCTCTATCATGTTGTAATAAGCATGCTGATCACGAACCTGAATATGCAACGGGACAACATGAATTTTTTCTGGGTGATGCAACATTGATGCTAAAGTAGCCAAAGCATCGGCAACCTCATTATGAACTCTTTGAATGTGTCTGAACTCCACTGATCGGAATCGCTTACTCAGATCATGCAACATTGTCGATATGGTATGAGCTTTAAATCCCGTGTTTCCCATTCACCCTGAATCTTATGCACCAGGAGGTCCGAGTCTCCCAAGACCAAGACGTCCTGGACATCCATGTCTGCAGCTAACCGTAAGCCCAAAATGCATGCCTCATACTCAGCCATGTTGTTGGTGCAATAGAAATGTAGCTGAGCCGTAACAGGATAATGATGTCCTGTTTCAGAGATAAGTACCGCTCCTATTCTAACTCCTTTCGCATTTGCAGCCCCATCAAAGAAAAGCTTCCATCTTGGTTCCTCGGTCAATTCCACTCATCTATATGCATCACTTCTTCATTAGGAAAATACATCCTCAATGGCTCGTATTCCTTATCAACAGGATTCTGAGCCAAGTGATCGGCCAATGCTTGGGATTTCATGGCCGTCCTCGTCACATAGACGATGTCGAACTTTGTCTAACCTCCCTGTGGGCATAGGCTTCTGGAAAATATACTTCAATGGATCCAGGCATGAAATGACGTAAGTAGTGTAGGATGACAGATAATGCTTCAATTTCTGTGCCACCCAAGTTAGGGCGCAACTTGTCTTCTAAAGTTGAGTGTACTTGACCTCATATATTGTAAAATTCTTGCTGAGATAATAGATGGCTTGCTCCTTTCTTCCTGTAATGTCGTGTTGCCCCAATACACAACAAAACGAAATCTCCAGGACCGTTAGATAGAGAATCAACGGTCTTCCCGGCTCGGGTGGAACCAACACAAGTGGATTTGATAGATACCCTTTGATCTGGTCAAACGCTTCCTGACATTCTGCCATCCATTCTACCGCAACATCTTTCTTCAGTAGCCAAAAAATGGGTTCACAAGTCGCTGTGAGTTGAGCGATGAACCTGCTGATATAATTCAACCTTCCCAACAGACTCATCACTTCTGTTTTGTTCTTCGGCGGTGGCAATTCTTGGATGTATTTGATCTTTGACGGGTCCAACTCAATCCTCACCGACTGGCGATGAATCCCAACAGCTTTCCCGATGGAACACCAAATGCACATTGGCCGGGTTGAGCTTAATGTCGTACCTTCGAAGTCTTTGGAAAAACTTCCTTAGGTCTACTACGTGGTCTTCCTGACGCTTGGATTTTATGATCACATCATCTACGTACACCTCAATCTCTTTGTGTATCATGTCATGAAACATAGTAGTGATTGCTCTCATGTACATTGCCCCAGCGTTCTTCAAGCCGAACAACATTACCCGGTAGCAATAAGTCCCCCACAACGTAATGAAAGCCGTCTTTTTTGGATCTTCTTCATCCATCAGGATCTGATGATACCCAGCATAGCAATCCACAAATGACCCGATCTCGCGTCCGGCACAATTATCGATCAAAATATGAATGTTGGGTAATGGAAAGTTATCCTTTGGGCTCGCCCTATTCAGATAGCGGTAATCGACACATACCCAAATCTTCCCATCTTTCTTCGGCACTGGCACCACATTAGCCAACCAATCAGGATATCGAGTGACCCGAATAACCTTTGCCTGCAGCTGCTTGTTTACTTATTCTTTAATCTTCACACTCATGTTTGTCTTGAACTTCCTCAATTTCTGCTTGACGGGAGGGTATGCTGGGTCAGTGGGCAATTTGTGAACCACTAGATCAGTTCTTAAACCCGTCATGTCATCATACAACCATGCAAAAATGTCTTTGAATTCAACAAGTGCTTTGATTAGCTATTCCCTTACGTTTGGCCCAATGTGGATGCTTATCTTAGTTTCCCTGATGTCATTCACATCCCCTAGATTGACGGCTTCAGTGTCATTCAAATTATGCTTGGGTTTCTCTTCGAACTAGTTTAATTCTCTGTTTATCTCTTCAAAGGCTTCATCCTCATCGTATTCCGATTCATCATCATAATTGATCTCTTGTACAATTAGTTCGGAATTAGATTGATTTTTTAGACTAGGTTGAATATCCATTGTGCATGCCATGTCATTAGAACCAGTATAAAGAGAAATGTTCAGAAAGAGAAAAGAAGAAAACAAAATTAAACAAAATAAGAGGAGAAAACTTTCACTTTATTAAAATGCGGGATAACAGAGCTTCACACTTTTGCCGAATACAAAAATTAAAAAAAACTGGATTACAACCCTGGAATAATCCAGAAAACAAGAAAGAAAAATCAGAGCCCACTGCCAAGACTCCCTCCGGGTAGGAAGGGGAGTAGCCGTCCAATTGTTGATATTTTCCCTAGGCCCCACAAACTGTATATCTGCCCTACTGGACCCTTCTCCAGCTTCTATCACATTGACGTCGGCGAACAACCTTTTAAAACCCTGATTCAAATCTCCATCTAACCCAATCAGTGGTCCGAGAACCTTCGGGACCGACAACCTTCTGCTACCTGCTCTGACAAAGGATCTGGAGAGACGTGGAACCGGCTTGGGAAGAACCCAAACTCTCTTCTTCAACTTTCGAGCCTATCTTACATCTGCTATTGTAGGCTTGAATAACAGCCCAAAAGTATCCAGATTCTTGGGCAAAGAAACTGGCTGGACAATACCCTGCAGATCAACCCCTAAACCTTTTCCTGGTACAAACCCGCTGTTTAACATTTCCGAGGCTATCATGAAAGTGGCCGCTGTGATTCTGGGCAGTGGAAGGTCCTCGCCTTCAGAAATTCTGTCCAGTGAGACTGCATCAAAAATCTGGTAAACCCATGGACCTTTGTCGTCATCATTTTCTATGAATGGCACAAAGGCATCACCCACAGTGCTTGTACCGTCATCCCCGTGCACCACTATATCCTGTCTGTCCCACTCAAATTTCACCATTTGGTGTAGTGTAGAAGGCACTGCTTCGACGGCATGGATCCAGGGTCGCCCCAATAGAAGATTGTATGATACTGCCACGTCTACCACTTGGAATTCCATGGTGAATTCCACTGGACCAATGGTCAATTCCAGTATGATATCCCCCACCGTGTCAGTACCACCCCCATCAAAACCTAGAACGCAGACGATGTTCCTGTGAATCCGGTCATGATCAACCTTCAGCTTGTTTAGAGTTGTCAAAGTACAGATGTTGGCACTTAACCCGTTATCAATCAATACTCAGGTGACCATCGAGTCTTCGCACTTCACGGTCAACTAGAGGGCTTTGTTGTGTTCTGTACCCTCTACCGGCAATTCATCATCAGAAAATGTCACTTGGTTTACCTTAAGATTTTGTGCACTATCCTCTCCAAGTGGTTTACAGGGATTTTATCCGGAACATGGGCCTCGTTCAGGATTTTCATCAGTGCCTGGCAGTGATCGCTATAATGGATCAACAAGGATAGCAACGAAATCTATGCTGGGGTATTTCTTTACTGCTCCACAATAGAGTAGTCATGTGCCTTCATTTTGTTCAAAAACTCCTCAGCCTCTTCCTCTGTCACGGGTTTCTTTATCACCGCTGGGTTGGACCTTCTTAACTCTACGGAAGCAAAACACCTTCCCGAATGAGTTAACCCCTGGGCCTCACATATTTCTTCCACAACCTCTTTCCCTTTGTACATTACCATCGCTTTATTGCAGCTCCATGGCACGACTTTCTCGCTGATTATCGGCATCTGCATTACTGGCCTGAAAACAACTAGCCCTATGCATGCTGGCTTGCTTGGTACCCCTTACACCGTTACTTTGACCGGCTCTGGATTCTTTGCAACAACAGACAAACTCTTCCCCATTACCACCACTGGCTTGACGTCTACCTTTTCCAACTGTACCACCTCTTCTCCACCGGTCGACTTTTCTTTTGGACTAGCACGGATCATCATCACTATTTGTGAGGGTTTCTTTAGCTCTCCTCCTTCGTGCACAAGTTAGATCATGTGGGTTTCATGGTGTGTTGGCAACGGGTTCTGATTGATAATGGGTTCCTCTGGTGTCTGAACCTCAATATTATTGGTGTCAAAAAGATTTTGCACTGCATGTTTCAACTTCTAACACTTCTCGGTATCATGTCCGAGAGCCTCCGAACAATATTCACAGCTTACCGAGTGGTCCATATTTTTGGGAAGGGTATTTGGCAATCTGGGTTAAACAGGACTCAACAAGCCTAACTGCCTTAATTTATGGAATAGAGTAGTATAGGTTTCTCCCAACTCAGTGAATGTTCTCTGTCTCTGCACCCCTTCATTTCTGAAAGCCTGATTCCCGCGGAAACCTGGCCCTGAATGGTTCCTGTAGGCCCTTGGTGGTGGATATGTGTTTCGTAGGGGTGGATATGTATTCTGTGGAGGTGGGTAGGTATTTTGGGGAGTCGGCGCGCGCCATTGCGGGCGAGCCAGAGGCTGGGTATATGTCCGGGCCTGATGGACGGAGAAATGTGGTTCTTGTGGAGGGTAGTATGGCTGTGGAGGGTTATTTGGAGTGTGTGGGTAATTTGGGTGATGGGGTCTGGATTGGTAGCGAGGGGAAGGACCTCTTGATCTGGGCCAATTACCTGCCTCTACTGTTGCGACCTCTTCCCTTTTTTTCTTCCCGTGCCTCTCTGGATGGCCTGAGTTGTTGCTTTAATCGCCGAATAGCTCAGGATTTTGTTGGACTCAAGTCCCTCTTCAATCATACCGCCCATTTTCACTACCTCGTTGAAAGATTTTCCAACAGACGTCACCAAGTGACCAAAGTAAGTTGGCTCTAGAGTCTGTAGAAAGTAGTCCACCATTTCCCCCTCCCTCATTGGAGGATCAACCCTTGTTTCCTGCTCTCTCCAGCGGAAACCAAATTCCCGGAAGCTTTCCCCGGGCTTCTTCTCAAGTTTTAGCAATGTGAGATGGTCAGGGACGATCTCAAGGTTGTACTGGAAGTGGCCTGCAAATGCTTGTGCTAGATCGCCCCAGGTGTACCACCTACTAGGATCCTATCTCGTGTACCATTCCAGTGCAGATCCACTTAGACTCTGACCAAAATAAGCTATCAGCAGCTCATTTTACCACCTGCTCCTCTCATCTTGCTGCAAAAACCTTGCAGATGTGCCATTGGATCACCGTGCCCCTCGTATAGATCAAACTTTGGCATCTTGAACCCTGCCGGTAATTGAACATCAGGGAGAGGACATAGATCTTTGTAAGCTACACTGACCCGATTTCCTAACCCATGCATATTCCTGAAGGACTGCTCCAGGCTTTTAAATTTTCGAAGCACTTCGTCCTGCTCCGGGCCCTTAGCCGGCTTTTCAGTCTCTACCGGGATTTCAAAGTGAGGATTATAGGTATATGGCTTGGGTGCTTTGAGGGTAGGTTCAGGCGGGTAATATTGGTTATCGTGAGCCTGAAACAACGGCTCACTGGATGATCTATGCAGCGTGGCTGGTGGGGGTGCCATGAAAACAGGAGCATTTGGTGGAGGAGGGTTTTGATTGGGCGGTGGACTTGGGGATCATAGGCATTTCTTCCCTGATAGTAGTGGTGACTTGGGAAGCTTGTCGAAGGGCCGGGGGAAGGGTATTCCGGCGTGTGTCCTGGTGGGAGAGTAGGAGTAACGGGTGGTTCGGGCCCCTTTTGTACCCTAGCCAAGGCTAGCTACATTTCGTTCATCTCCAGTCTCATTTTTTTCATTTTTTCCATTTTTTCTATTGCCTCCTTCAGCATATGATTTTCCGTCTTTTCCTCCTCAACACTGTTTTCTGAGTTAGTCATGATTTTTGGTATAGGCCCTTTAGATCTTGTTTGATAATGGTATGGTGCCACTACGTTCTAAGCTAACTGTTTGAAACTGGAAATAACAACAAACTTGTCAGCGTTAGAGTTTTAACACATATTGCAATTGCACGTTGGGGGATGCAATGTTCCTAGGCAATTCAACCATTTCTAACATGTCTTCGCTCTGACCGCATGCATCATCCCGGCTTATTTTATTTGCGTCTCTTTCAAGTGTTTCTGGAACCTTCCATTATTTCTTTTTCTCTCTTTTTCTTCTTATCTTTTTTTCTTTTCTTTTATTCACTTTCTCTTTTTCCTTTTTTAGTGGTGGTCGAATCTTATGTGGATTGCCTATATATTATGTCCCCACATGAATCAGATCATGCGTAGTTCTGCCAAAGAGAATATACTAAATTTGAAAACAAGACTCATTTTTTTTTTCAAATCATTGGCAAGTAAAAAGAATTATTTTTTTTTCATTTCATTTTAAAACACATAAACTATTTTATTTTTTTTAAAACCCAAATCACATTTTTTTTTTAATTGGAAAATAAAGCAGACTATTTTGAAAATATTTTTTCCTTTTTTTTTTCAGTGGAAAATAAAATATCTATTTTGAAAAATTAAACTCTTTTCATCGACAAATACACTATTTGGAAAACAATACTCTTTTTGTATTTATTTATTTTTCAAAAAACTAATGAAACTCTTTAGTTTTTTTTTTTCTTTTCTTGACCAATAAAACCAACCATTTTTTGAAAAAAATAATTCTTTTCCCCTTTTTTTCATTTTCTAAAATTTTCGGCAAAATTTCAACACTACTTAGGCATTGGTTTTTTTTTTTTAAAAGTAGTTATCCCTCTACACTGCTATTTTTCTCTTTTTCATTTTACGATTTTCTAGTATTTCCAATTTTCAGAAGCCGGTCAGCATGCAAGTCTAAAGCAAATAAATGCATAAAACAAACAAGATGCAGCAGGATGGTCTTTTTCATTTCAGGTTACCTGCCCTAGATGGACTCAACCACTGTGTTGAGTCCCCTAAGTCCAATGCAACATGATGCAAATAAGCGTTCCTACTAGG
Organism: Nicotiana glauca; assembly: GCA_026770625.1. NCBI lineage: Eukaryota > Viridiplantae > Streptophyta > Magnoliopsida > Solanales > Solanaceae > Nicotiana > Nicotiana glauca. Next base: position 78,514 of record MU678785.1, read on the forward strand.
GATCCGGCATGAAGTCAAGTTATACTAGGTTTAATGCCTGGGGTGTGAGGCGTATCTAGACTGCAATAAAACGAGCGGACAACTCGAGTTGGGAAAGGGCAGCGTACCGAGAGCAATACTTCTCCGGCTTAACTACTGGACCCTTCCCTTTCTTAAATATGGGTGACTGATAATCCTTCACCGGGAGCCTAGGCCCACTAGCTTTATCTCAACAAAGAATGGGGCGCGTATCCGCGATTCCTGAGGTTGTATTCAGAAGACTCAGAGGGGGTGCGCAAGAAGACAATTTATAATACAGTTCAACAATATCAGAACGGTAAAGAATTTAGCACATATAGCGTGAAACATGTATAAAAATCAGATAATATACAGTCCAAATACAACAAGTATACCAAGCTCGAATTCTTGAAACTGGGAACCCCAATCCCCAGTAGAGTCGCCAGAGCTGCCGCACCTCCTTTTTCCGCTTACTACACCCCGGGGAAGGTATAATAAAAAGAAGTTTTTCCCATTAAAGGACAATCGAAACGGGATTCGTTTATTAAGAGATTCATAGTCGCCACTTGGGAGATTTATGGTGTTCCAAGTCACCGGTTTGAATCCTGAATCGAGGAAAGGGTTTGACTCTGTATTACAGTCGTGAATTAGAAATCCGGGTAAGGAATTCTGTTAACCCGGGAGAAGGGGTTAGGCACTCCCGAGTTTCGTGGTTTTAGCACGGTCGCTCAACTGCTATATTTGGCTAAATTTTGATTTTTATACATGTTATCCCATAGTGTAATTTTAGGATTATTCACCACTTTTAGTCGATTATTAAGAAAGTGAACGTCGTTTAAGAACATATTTTCGGATCAGGCCACATGAAATGAACCCGGATCCTCAACACATTCTTATTCAACGTTTTCGGATTTGGATTTGAGTTGCATGAAACGCACACCCGTATTTAGTAAGGTAAAATTATTAAAAGCGCGCCTAAAGCGACTAACGTATTATATACTTTGCGGAGGGATGTGAAATTCTCTAAACGGGACGCCCCAATATTCTAAGTATTTCTAATTAAGTAATTAATGAGGGTCCCGCATTTTATATTTGGTTTGGAGAGGCTCATTACATTTATTATTAGAAGGATAATCCTAAAGCAAGCTAATTTATTATTTGTCTCTAAAAGGCCAATTAATGCATGAATATAAATTCGGGCCTCGAATTCAAGTCCGAATTCAAACAAAAGGGGAAACCCTTTTAGCTTGAACCCGCTACCTAATTCAAAACCCAAATTTATATTTATGAATTAATTACCTATATTCCTAATGTAATTTTAAAAAGGGAAGTTGACTTTTAGCAATTTTGGGCCTAAAATTTGCCCAGGATTTTAAAT
>MU678785.1:85882-96039 GCA_026770625.1 Nicotiana glauca
TTTAATCAGCCCAAAAGTCTGTCCAAATTATACAAATCATACTATATTAGCTAACCTTCATGCCATTAACAATATGAATTCATTGTGGTTTGAAACAATTTCTACTTTAAATACAAATATCAAAGCTAAAACAGACAGAAACATTGGTATAGCATCATCAGAAATGTGGCTTCTATTTATTCAAGTTTTCAACAACATTGATACATCGACAGGGCTCGAAGTGTGTACCTGGAGATTGAAATTCAAGTAGAAGAAGAGAAGATCAGCTAAGTAATGCAGCAGTAACAGCAACAACTAGTTTCCAACAATATGAATTACTAATAGCCCAGCAATCAAGGCCAAACAGCCCGGAAGAATTCAAATCAAACAGAACTCAAGAAATCCACTCCAACACAGCAACAAGTCAAACTAGAAGTGAGCACTAACACACAGATAGCCAATAAAACTCCCAAACTAGATTCAAACCAACAATTCCACTCAAAATCAACTATAATAGCTTAAAATTGAACTCTGAACAGTGTGAATCAATACTCAGAAGCTAAAATGAACTTCCAATCTCAATGAAACAGTCTATTTTTTTGTTTTTCTACTGATTTTCTATTGTTTTTGGATTTTTGAATGTTTGAATTTCAAATTTGGATCTAAAAATTAGAGAGAACTTTTTGAGGGGAATTTTGGAGGTTGCCCAACTTCTGATTTTTCCCAGAGTCAAACTCCTTTTTCCCCCTTTCTAGCATTGATTTCAGCTTCTTAAATAAGCACTTCACTATTAGAAAAATCTATATGCCCATGATATTCTCTGCCCTCGCCACTACTGTGTGTCTAATTCATTTTTAATTCCAAGTTATGGGTACATATTTGTTTTATCAATCCCTTTACCTCCCCATTATGTTTTGTTCCCCACAAATGCCTTATTTTAATGGTACACTAGCTTAGTGGGCAGGAACCTCAATCATTTCAAATTTCAAGTCCAAATTACCCCTGAAGCTACTATGAACTACTGAACTACCCAGTCTTTAATCTGTTATTAAACCTTTCAGCTCCAACTTACTGATCCTAAACAAGTTGATTCCTAATTAACCACCAAACTACAACAGTTATAACCAATTTAACTTACCAAATCAATTAGTAATTTAAGACAGAAACTTAAACCAAATCAAAATGGCATAAAAAATGGAAACCATTGAGTAAAAACAAGGTCACCTTTGCACTAACAAATATGTTTTGCCTGATGTTGATTAACAATAATAGAAACCAACTGGGAAATTGTTACGGATTCAACACAGACGATCTATGAACAACCAATTAGTTCGAAAGAGAACAGACTAAGCTCAGAGAGACCAAACACACATACTAACATTTTTAGAGATCAAGTGGAAGACACAAACGAAAGCTTAAGGCAATTGATCAGTTCATGATAACAAAATAGCCAATTCACGACATTTGAGTGACCAGGCCACTCGACTCAATAACTAATGACTAAACAATTCACACATTGTGAATAAATAATCAGCTCAACACGGAGACCAAAACAAAAAATGAAACAGAAGGAGGAAGGTACTAAAAACTTAACAAAAACTACAAAATAACAAAAAAGAAATGAGAATTGGAAAGTACCCGGGAATCAAGCGGACCAAAACTGGAAATTCCTCGTCCCTTCACTTTGGACTGAAGTGGACCTTAATCGCGTGTTTCCAATAACAAAAACATACGACTAAAGTCCAATTTAGTCCAAATATCCTCGCAGCTCATTGGATTTTAAGCTTAGGGCTCTGGTTTTCTGCGATTTACTATTCGAAGAGTCTGAGTGGTATTTGAAGGAAGATGGTGATGGTTTAGGGATGAGGGTGGTCAGAAGGTCAAAGGGTATAAGTTTGGGGCTGTTTGGAGATGGTGCCGCCACCGGGGATCTTGTGGCGGCGGCTAGGGTTCTTGATTTAAAATTGAGATTCGAGGCATCCAGACTTGATTCAAAAGAAGGGGAGTACGAGGTTGGAACGAGGAGGTCGAGGGGAGGCTAAGGTGTGATTTTAGGGAGGTTTGGCCGTCGACCACCGCCGTGGGCGATTTCTGGCAGACGGTCAGCGGCGGAGTGAGGCGGAGGTTGTTTGGGGTCTCCACATGTTAGAGATGAGGGGTCGAAGGGGTTCTGATGGGTAGGGGTATGATTTTGGGTATATTAGATATAGGTTAATTTATCTGGGTCATTGGATGATGAAATCCAACGGCTCTTATTAGATCACTTAAATGAAACGGGGTCATTTGGTCTAAGCTGGGGCGGGTTTGGTTTTAGGTCAGGTCAGGGTCGGGTATTGGGGAAGGTTTTGGACCATTGATTAATTGAGATCAACAGCCCAGATTGAGCGTGACAAAAACGATGTCGTTTGGATGGTCATATTGCCAGCTCAAGAGGACTGGGTAAGGGTTTGATTTTGGGCTGATTTTTTTTTGGTTTGGGCTGGATATTTGGCCCAAATTTGACTCCCTCGTTCTTTATTTACTCCCAAACTATTTTTATGTTTTTCTTTTCTTCAATTTTCTCTCTAATTAATTTCAAATTTAAACTAAAAACCCAAATGCAAATTATAAAACCCCAATTAACTCACAAATACTAGTTAATGCTTAAAAATAATTATCACACATAATAAAATAATAAATTAAAATAAAATCACACAATTTTGACATTAAACACTAAAAATGCGAATTACATTATTTTTTTGATTTTTTTATTTTTTTAAAACAAACTTAATTACTCTTAATTATCTGAAATGTAAAATTAAATCCTAGAATGCAAAGGCAACACATTTTTTGTATTTTCATCAATTTAAACAAATAATCACGCACACACAAACGCCAACAATAAGAGAAAAATACCACAAAATCCACAATAATTGCAAACGAGACAAAAATTATTTTATTTTGAATTTTCTGAGAGTAATTCTCATATAGGGCAAAAATCACGTGCTCACAGCTGCCCCGCTTTGCCCGTAAACACAAAGAGTGTCCGTGCAAAGATAAAGTGAGCAAATACGAGCGATTTTTGCCCGTTTGAGTACTCCGTGTAAAGCATTTTTTGAAAGGATTTGACTGAACCTTTGCTTTAAAGGTCTCCTACATATCCCTGGCTAAAAGGGAATCATGTCAATGTAGTTCGGGAAGCTTTGGTAGCTGGGATTACCGTGAAACTGTGATTTCGCTGTTACTGCTCTTGTGGCTACAGCTTGCCAACCTCCTTATTACACCGTGCTAAACAGAAAATAAGAATCTAGACTACTCTATGAATTGTAAAATCTTATCTAGATCTTCAAGCTTGCTCTTGTCGCCTTGCCTTCTTGTTGGCTTGCTTCCTCTGATGTTTCTGACTTGACTCACCGGCCTCTCTTGATTGCCGAACTTGAACTATTTTTTTCCTTCTTTTGAGCTTCAGATTATTTTCCCTCAAAGCTTGAACTGCTTTCTTCCAATTTCTGAACTTGAATTTATGATGGGGATTTTGTTGCGATCCTTCGCTTTACTGACTTCAACTTGAAATGTATTCCTCTGTTATACGGGCAAGCTCCCGACTTCAAAACTTGAAATGTAAAGACTGAAATGCATTCCTCTGTTATATGGGCGGGTTCCCAACTTCAAAACTTGAAATTTAAAGATTGAAATGTATTCCTCTGTTATATGGGCGGGCTCCTAACTTCATCAATAACTTTGAAAATAAAATCATTTGGCAATAATTTATGAAATATACATTTTGGCAATGTTAATACAAGCAGGACCATCATATCCTATTTGAGGGCGGATAGACCCATCATATCCTATTTGAGGGCGGATAGTCCCGAAATATACTATTTGAGGGCGAATAGACCCGAAATATCCTATTCGAGGGCGGATGAACCCAATATATCCTACTCGAGGGCGGATGAACCCAAAATATCCTATTCGATGGCAGATGAACCCAAAATATCCTATTCGATGGCAGATGAACCCAAAATATCCTATTCGAGGGCGGATGAACCCAAAATATCCTATTCGAAGGCGGATGAACACAAAATATCCTATTCGAGGGCGGATGAACCCAAAATATACTATTCGAAGGCGGATAGACCCAAAATATCCTATTCGCGGGCGGATGAACCCAAAATATCCTATTCGAAGGCGGATGAACCCAAAATATACTATTCGAAGGCGGATAGACCCAAACTTTCCTATTCGAGGGCGGATGAACCCAAAATATCCTATTCGAAGGCGGATGAACCCAAAATATACTATTCGAAGGCGGATAGACCCAAACTTTCCTATTCGAGGGCGGATGAACCCAAAATATCCTATTCGAAGGCGGATGAACCCAAAATATACTATTCGAAGGCGGATAGACCCAAACTTTCCTATTCGAGGGCGGATGAACCCAAAATATCCTATTCGAAGGCGGATGAACCCAAAATATACTATTCGAAGGCGGATAGACCCAAACTTTCCTATTCGAGGGCGGATGAACCCAAAATATCCTATTCGAAGGCGGATGAACCCAAAATATACTATTCGAAGGCGGATAGACCCAAACTTTCCTATTCGAGGGCGGATGAACCCAAAATATCCTATTCGAAGGCGGATGAACCCAAAATATACTATTCGAAGGCGGATAGACCCAAACTTTCCTATTCGAGGGCGGATGAACCCAAAATATCCTATTCGAAGGCGGATGAACCCAAAATATACTATTCGAAGGCGGATAGACCCAAACTTTCCTATTCGAGGGCGGATGAACCCAAAATATCCTATTCGAAGGCGGATGAACCCAAAATATACTATTCGAAGGCGGATAGACCCAAACTTTCCTATTCGAGGGCGGATGAACCCAAAATATCCTATTCGAAGGCGGATGAACCCAAAATATACTATTCGAAGGCGGATAGACCCAAACTTTCCTATTCGAGGGCGGATGAACCCAAAATATCCTATTCGAAGGCGGATGAACCCAAAATATACTATTCGAAGGCGGATAGACCCAAACTTTCCTATTCGAGGGCGGATGAACCCAAAATATCCTATTCGAAGGCGGATGAACCCAAAATATACTATTCGAAGGCGGATAGACCCAAACTTTCCTATTCGAGGGCGGATGAACCCAAAATATCCTATTCGAAGGCGGATGAACCCAAAATATACTATTCGAAGGCGGATAGACCCAAACTTTCCTATTCGAGGGCGGATGAACCCAAAATATCCTATTCGAAGGCGGATGAACCCAAAATATACTATTCGAAGGCGGATAGACCCAAACTTTCCTATTCGAGGGCGGATGAACCCAAAATATCCTATTCGAAGGCGGATGAACCCAAAATATACTATTCGAAGGCGGATAGACCCAAACTTTCCTATTCGAGGGCGGATGAACCCAAAATATCCTATTCGAAGGCGGATGAACCCAAAATATACTATTCGAAGGCGGATAGACCCAAACTTTCCTATTCGAGGGCGGATGAACCCAAAATATCCTATTCGAAGGCGGATGAACCCAAAATATACTATTCGAAGGCGGATAGACCCAAACTTTCCTATTCGAGGGCGGATGAACCCAAAATATCCTATTCGAAGGCGGATGAACCCAAAATATACTATTCGAAGGCGGATAGACCCAAACTTTCCTATTCGAGGGCGGATGAACCCAAAATATCCTATTCGAAGGCGGATGAACCCAAAATATACTATTCGAAGGCGGATAGACCCAAACTTTCCTATTCGAGGGCGGATGAACCCAAAATATCCTATTCGAAGGCGGATGAACCCAAAATATACTATTCGAAGGCGGATAGACCCAAACTTTCCTATTCGAGGGCGGATGAACCCAAAATATCCTATTCGAAGGCGGATGAACCCAAAATATACTATTCGAAGGCGGATAGACCCAAACTTTCCTATTCGAGGGCGGATGAACCCAAAATATCCTATTCGAAGGCGGATGAACCCAAAATATACTATTCGAAGGCGGATAGACCCAAACTTTCCTATTCGAGGGCGGATGAACCCAAAATATCCTATTCGAAGGCGGATGAACCCAAAATATACTATTCGAAGGCGGATAGACCCAAACTTTCCTATTCGAGGGCGGATGAACCCAAAATATCCTATTCGAAGGCGGATGAACCCAAAATATACTATTCGAAGGCGGATAGACCCAAACTTTCCTATTCGAGGGCGGATGAACCCAAAATATCCTATTCGAAGGCGGATGAACCCAAAATATACTATTCGAAGGCGGATAGACCCAAACTTTCCTATTCGAGGGCGGATGAACCCAAAATATCCTATTCGAAGGCGGATGAACCCAAAATATACTATTCGAAGGCGGATAGACCCAAACTTTCCTATTCGAGGGCGGATGAACCCAAAATATCCTATTCGAAGGCGGATGAACCCAAAATATACTATTCGAAGGCGGATAGACCCAAACTTTCCTATTCGAGGGCGGATGAACCCAAAATATCCTATTCGAAGGCGGATGAACCCAAAATATACTATTCGAAGGCGGATAGACCCAAACTTTCCTATTCGAGGGCGGATGAACCCAAAATATCCTATTCGAAGGCGGATGAACCCAAAATATACTATTCGAAGGCGGATAGACCCAAACTTTCCTATTCGAGGGCGGATGAACCCAAAATATCCTATTCGAAGGCGGATGAACCCAAAATATACTATTCGAAGGCGGATAGACCCAAACTTTCCTATTCGAGGGCGGATGAACCCAAAATATCCTATTCGAAGGCGGATGAACCCAAAATATACTATTCGAAGGCGGATAGACCCAAACTTTCCTATTCGAGGGCGGATGAACCCAAAATATCCTATTCGAAGGCGGATGAACCCAAAATATACTATTCGAAGGCGGATAGACCCAAACTTTCCTATTCGAGGGCGGATGAACCCAAAATATCCTATTCGAAGGCGGATGAACCCAAAATATACTATTCGAAGGCGGATAGACCCAAACTTTCCTATTCGAGGGCGGATGAACCCAAAATATCCTATTCGAAGGCGGATGAACCCAAAATATACTATTCGAAGGCGGATAGACCCAAACTTTCCTATTCGAGGGCGGATGAACCCAAAATATCCTATTCGAAGGCGGATGAACCCAAAATATACTATTCGAAGGCGGATAGACCCAAACTTTCCTATTCGAGGGCGGATGAACCCAAAATATCCTATTCGAAGGCGGATGAACCCAAAATATACTATTCGAAGGCGGATAGACCCAAACTTTCCTATTCGAGGGCGGATGAACCCAAAATATCCTATTCGAAGGCGGATGAACCCAAAATATACTATTCGAAGGCGGATAGACCCAAACTTTCCTATTCGAGGGCGGATGAACCCAAAATATCCTATTCGAAGGCGGATGAACCCAAAATATACTATTCGAAGGCGGATAGACCCAAACTTTCCTATTCGAGGGCGGATGAACCCAAAATATCCTATTCGAAGGCGGATGAACCCAAAATATACTATTCGAAGGCGGATAGACCCAAACTTTCCTATTCGAGGGCGGATGAACCCAAAATATCCTATTCGAAGGCGGATGAACCCAAAATATACTATTCGAAGGCGGATAGACCCAAACTTTCCTATTCGAGGGCGGATGAACCCAAAATATCCTATTCGAAGGCGGATGAACCCAAAATATACTATTCGAAGGCGGATAGACCCAAACTTTCCTATTCGAGGGCGGATGAACCCAAAATATCCTATTCGAAGGCGGATGAACCCAAAATATACTATTCGAAGGCGGATAGACCCAAACTTTCCTATTCGAGGGCGGATGAACCCAAAATATCCTATTCGAAGGCGGATGAACCCAAAATATACTATTCGAAGGCGGATAGACCCAAACTTTCCTATTCGAGGGCGGATGAACCCAAAATATCCTATTCGAAGGCGGATGAACCCAAAATATACTATTCGAAGGCGGATAGACCCAAACTTTCCTATTCGAGGGCGGATGAACCCAAAATATCCTATTCGAAGGCGGATGAACCCAAAATATACTATTCGAAGGCGGATAGACCCAAACTTTCCTATTCGAGGGCGGATGAACCCAAAATATCCTATTCGAAGGCGGATGAACCCAAAATATACTATTCGAAGGCGGATAGACCCAAACTTTCCTATTCGAGGGCGGATGAACCCAAAATATCCTATTCGAAGGCGGATGAACCCAAAATATACTATTCGAAGGCGGATAGACCCAAACTTTCCTATTCGAGGGCGGATGAACCCAAAATATCCTATTCGAAGGCGGATGAACCCAAAATATACTATTCGAAGGCGGATAGACCCAAACTTTCCTATTCGAGGGCGGATGAACCCAAAATATCCTATTCGAAGGCGGATGAACCCAAAATATACTATTCGAAGGCGGATAGACCCAAACTTTCCTATTCGAGGGCGGATGAACCCAAAATATCCTATTCGAAGGCGGATGAACCCAAAATATACTATTCGAAGGCGGATAGACCCAAACTTTCCTATTCGAGGGCGGATGAACCCAAAATATCCTATTCGAAGGCGGATGAACCCAAAATATACTATTCGAAGGCGGATAGACCCAAACTTTCCTATTCGAGGGCGGATGAACCCAAAATATCCTATTCGAAGGCGGATGAACCCAAAATATACTATTCGAAGGCGGATAGACCCAAACTTTCCTATTCGAGGGCGGATGAACCCAAAATATCCTATTCGAAGGCGGATGAACCCAAAATATACTATTCGAAGGCGGATAGACCCAAACTTTCCTATTCGAGGGCGGATGAACCCAAAATATCCTATTCGAAGGCGGATGAACCCAAAATATACTATTCGAAGGCGGATAGACCCAAACTTTCCTATTCGAGGGCGGATGAACCCAAAATATCCTATTCGAAGGCGGATGAACACAAAATATCCTATTCGAGGGCGGATGAACCCAAAATATCCTATTCGAGGGCGGACGAACCCAAAATATCTTATTCGAGGGCGGACGAACCCAAAATATCCTATTCGAGGGCGGATGAACCCAAAATATTATATTCGAGGGCAAACGAACCCAATATATCTTATTCGAAGGCAGATGAACTCAATATATCTGATTCGAGGGCGGATGAACCCAATATATCTTATTCAAGGGCGGATGGACCCAAAATATCCTATTCGTGGGCGGATGAACCCAAAATATCCTATTCGAGGGCGGATGAACACAATATATCCTATTCGAGGGCGGATGGACCCGAAATATCCTATTCGAGGGCAGATGAACCCGAAATATATTCAAGGGCGGATGGTCCCAAAATATCCTATTCGAGGGCGGATGAACCCAAAATATCGTATTCGAGGGCGGATGGACCCAAAATATCCTATTCGAGGGCGAATGAACCCAAAATATACTATTCGAGGGCGGATGAACCCAAAATATCCTATTCGAGGGCGGATGAACCCAAAATATCCAATTTGAGGGCGGATGAACCCAATATATCCTATTCGATGGCGGATGGACCCAAAATATCCTATTCGAGGGCGGATGAACCCAACATATCCTATTCGATGGCGTATGGACCCAAAATATCCTATTCGATGGCGGATGAACCCAAAATATCCTATTCGAGAGCGGATGAACCCAAAATATCCTATTCCAGGGTGGACGAACCCAAAATATCCTATTCAAGGGCGGATGGACCCAAAATATCCTATTCGAGGGCGGATGAACCTAAAATATCCTATTCGAGGGTGGATGAACCCAAAATATCCTATTCGAGGGCGGATGAACCCAATATATCCTATTCGATGGCGGATGGACCCAATATATCCTATTCGAGGGTAGATGGACCCGTAATATACTATTTTAGGGCGGATGAACCCAAAATATCCTATTCGAGGGCGGACGAACCCAAAATATCCTATTCGAGGGCGGACGAACCCAAAATATCCTATTTGAGGGCGGATGAACCCAAAATATTATATTCGAGGGCAGACGAACCCAATATATCTTATTCGAGGGCAGATGAACCCAATATATCGTATTCGAGGGCGGATGAACCCAATATATCCTATTCGAGGGCTGATGGACCCAAAATATCCTATTCGTGGGCGGATGAACCCAAAATATCCTATTCGAGGGCGGATGAACCCAA